>CAUYRT010010156.1:0-43307 GCA_963574885.1 Lepilemur ruficaudatus
TGTGATGAAAGAGTTCTGAATAACACATTATCAGCTTTCCCCTAATTACAATTCAAGCAACCTCTGTAGTATTCTCTCCTTGTATTATTGTATTACTAATACCTGTTGCTCCCCTCTTCCCACCTAAAGTAGTAACAGGACACTAGAAACCTTAGGGAGTGACAGGACCTTCCCCAAAGTCTGAGATATGAGTATATCCTACTTGGAGACCTTCAGGGCAATTCAAAGGTTTTGGAATACCTTGATAACTGACCCCTCCCCACAAACCACAAGGAACAAAAGAGAGAGCTAACACATAGCCTAACATAGTGCCTCCCACCTCAACCTAGTGATTGATAGCATATTTGCACTCTCAAGAGTGATCTAACCCCAGGGTGTCTAAGTAAGGGGCCCCAAACTCACTAAACTCTGCAAACAGAAGGTGAAGACATCAGGCCAAAGACAAACCAGCAGACTCTAGCTCCACTAAGTCAACACAGAACCAGAGCACATCTCTCCAGCCCTGCCAAAGATCACTCCTTTGAAACCTTGGAATTCAGTTCATAACCCAGTCCTAGCACCTTCTGGCCTTAACAAAGTACCCAGATGAGAAAGAACCAGCAAAAGTTCACAGGAAACATGAAGGACCAGAGAGAGAAGCCATCTTCAAAAGAAAATACTCAATCATCACCAACTGACTCGAACTTACATGATACAATTAAATTGACAGAGGAAGATTTCCGAATATGGATTGTTAGAAAACTCAATGGAATTTAAGAGAAAATTGATGCCCAACATAGAGAAACCACTAGAACGATTCAGGAAATGAGTGAAAAATTTTCCAAAGAGATTGAAATAATACAGAAAAAACAAACAGAAACTCTAGCAATGAAGGAAACATTTGAGGAACTTCAAAATTCTGTGGAAAGTCTTAAGAGTAGGATGGTTCATGCAGAGGAGTGAATTTCAGAGCTTGAAGATTATGCCTATGCACTAAACAAATCAGAGGAAGAAAGGGAATACAGAAAAAAAGACAAGAACAAAGATTACAAGAAGTGTGGGATTATGTAAAAAAAAACCTAACATCCGGTTGGTAGGGTTACCAGAGGGGGAAGAGGAACATTCACAAGGGTTGAACTTATTTCATGGAATACTGGAGGAAAATATGCCAGGCCTAGCCAGAAATCTTGACATTCAGGTACAAGAAGCACACAAAACTCCTGGGAGACTCATCATGAAAAGGCAATCACCTCGTCACGTGATTATTAGACTGACCAAAGTAAATGCAAAGGAAACAATCCTCCGTGCTGCCAGACAAAAACAACGAATTAACTTCAAAGGCAGGCCTGCCAGATTAACTGCAGATTTCTCATCTGAAACCCTACAAGCCAGAAGGGACTGGGTGCCTATCCTTAATCTTCTAAAACAGAATAAAGCCCAACCTAGAATTCTTTATCCAGCAAAATTAAGTTTCATCTATGAGGGCAAAATAAAGTCCTTCTCAGACAAGCATTCTCCGATGGAATTTGCAAAGACCAGACCAGCCCTACAGGAAGTTCTTAGACCAGCCTTTCACACCAAACAGGGCAATAGGCACTCTTCAGAGTAAAACCCTCAAAGAGTTAAAGGCTAGAACTTGAACTACAGGATGGCGCAAGGAGTAAAACAAAGCAACTGGACTTTACCCAACAATATGAAGGAAATCTTCCTCAAATTTCAATCCTCTCAATAAACGTTGATGGCTTAAACTGTCCTCTGAAGAGAAATTGACTGGCAGAGTGGATAAAAATACATTCCTTTTAGAAATACTTTAAAATAAACCTGCATGGCAATCCCCAAGCAGCAGCCTACCCTCTACTCCTTGTCACGTTGCCCCCCCCCAAATTCCCAGTGTCCGTCCACCCTGTGATGACAATATGGGGCCCTTCCATTTCCCAGCCTTCTCCAAAAAGCCCTGCTGCCTTCATTTTGCTCCCAAGGTTCTGACAATTTTTTATCCAGTGCAGCTGTGAGTCACACACTGGGGATCCCAGAACGGGCAAGGGCCCTGCGCTGGAAGAACTCTTATTCTACCAGGAGATGCAGATACCAAGCGACTAAATGAACCAGATACTGTTAGCTAGGAAAGGGCTGTGAAGGAAGTGAAGAGGGATTTGTGAAGACTGTCAGAGAGGGAGGCGTCCTTTTGTCAGGAGGTCAGGGAACGTGTCTCTGTGGAGAACTTGAGATCTGGGTAGATGCCAAAAGGAGAAGAAGTCAGCACAAGAGTTGTCTAGGCAAAGAAAATATTAATAGCAAGTTCAAAGGCCCTGGGGCAGGAATAAGCTCTGAGCAGTCTATTTCCCCACTTCTTGATGCTGAGCTAGGCCAGGCGACTTGCTTTGGCCGCCGGAATGAGGCAGAGGTCACTAGTGCTACTTCTGAGCCTAGACCCCAAAAGGCCTTGTGGTTTTCACTTGCCCTTTTGTGCTTCTGCTATTGCCCCTGGAAGAACATGCCAGTGTGCTGGTACCAGGAGAAGGATGAGAGATACTCGGAGCAGAGCCACCCCAGCAGGTCCTCCCTACATTGCTCAGCCTTCACGGCCAACCCCCAGACGTGTGACAAAGCAGAGCCACCCAGCCAAGTCCACCTAGATCCGCCAACCGCAACCAACCCAGAAACCATGAGCTGAATGAGCACCTATCACTGTATGTCATTGAAATGCACTTGTTGATCATGCAGCAATAAGCCAACACGGCAGGGTTGGTTTCTCCAGCTTGCAAAGGATACTATGTTTCCCAGGCTATTTTCCATCGAAGACTATGTGGGGTAGGAAGATATTACAGAGTGAGTAGGCACTGAAGTGTCAGGTGCATATTGGGAGAAATAGTCCAGACTTGCTGAAAATAATATTTTCCCACTACCCAGAGATGGAATCCCAGAGCCGTGGTTAACTTCACCACTCCTGGCCTGAATCCAGGGCTGCCTGGGACAAGGCGGTTGACAAAGCACCAAGCATCAGCCAGAAGGTGCTGCGATTGAGCAGAAATCAGCCTCGCCCTGCTCAGGACCACAAAGCGCTCATGCCTACAAGTCACGGAGTCGCTTTGCTCACAGAGGAGCCAAGACAGGCATCAATGGAGCTGGAAGAGATTCAGACACCAAGAGCAAGGAGGAACTACAGACCAAAGCTCCCCATGCTGAAAACATGGAAATAATTGGGGAGAAGATTTCTGACTTCCAAGGGTAAAGGGGGCACCTTCCACAACCAAAACTCCTAGAGCCAGCACCTAGCACCCAGAGCTTGGTTTTTAATGCCATTCTTCAAGAAAAGGAACCAGGAATCTCTGGAGAAACGGTTGATTCTAGGACTGGGGTAGGAAATCTGCAAGATGAGCCCAGAGGGTCTTGCTGTGCCAGAAAGCAAGGAAGTGCTCAAACAAAACAACACACACACACACACACACACACACACACACACACAATGATGCTGTCTTATTTGAGCTCCCAAAGGCCAAAGCTGGAACAATTTGAGCAAGAAAATAAAATTGTATTGGATTATAACCCAAAATATAAAGCAAATATTCATGAGTCCATACTGATACAAATAAGTGAAATAAATATGGAATAGATAAGTCTCCTATGCAGAAGAATTTTAAAATATATATATATATATGTGTGTGTGTGTGTGTGTGTGTATTCTACCCTTAAAGGAGGTGGAGCTTAACATAGTGAATTCCCTCCAAAGGAGGTGCGGGGAGGGCGGAGCAAAGGGAGGAAGAGGAACTTTACCTGCAAACACTGCCTGAGCCAGGTGATCACGGTTAAGTCACGTTGTGTTACGTAACCTTGATGCAATGACTATGGCACTTCATCTTTGTGGTCTCCCTCCTAAAAACCCACCTTGAGAAAAACATGGGGCCGATCCCAGTTGAGGGCTAGTTCCACAAAATTACCTGACAAGTGCTCCTTGAAACTGCCCAGGTCATCAAAAACAAAGAGAGTCTGAAATTGCCACAGCCAAGGGAAGCCAAAGGAAGCAGGAGGAGTAATCTGAACGTGGGATCCTGGAACCAAAGAAGGACATTGAGTAAAAATTAACGAAATCTTCATAGCCTAGACTTTCATTAATATTATAATAACGTGTCAGTATTGGTGCAAATTGCTTCTGCAAATTTACCCCACTAATGCAAGACATAATTAATGTTAATAACAGGGGAAACTGGGTGGTACGTTAGAATGTTCCACACTACCTTCACAACTTGTCTGAAATCTAAATCTGTTATCGAATAGAAAGTGTATTAAAAGGAATACTAGAATCAGAGCCATCCCTTGAAGACGAAAGAAGAAATTAAAGCATAGACTTTGAAGCCAGGGAGAGCCAGGTTTGAGTTCCAACTTCGCCTTACATCTATTCGTTGTGTGGGCCTGGGGAAGTCAACTTAACTTTCCAGAATTTCATCTTTCTCATCTATAAAATGTGGCCCTCATGGCGTCTTCCTCATAGGATGGTGGCGATATCTGAAGGAGATCACGTACGTACACCGGGTGGCAGATCGCAAACACTTTGTACGTTATGGCTGTCATCATCATTGTTGTTATTCCTTTTCAACAGGAAAAATAGATCAGGGAAATGCTACTTTCCTAACCACAGATAAGGTAATAAGGACCCCCAATAGGTGGTGCATGCTGAAAATGCAACACAGTTTCGGTAACTGTTGAGACGCACTGATGGGTATGAGGGTTATGGTGGCGTGGTACTGTTGGTTCATGACTTTTCTTTCCCTCCCACCCTTGCCACGGCTTTCAGTTTAGAGACTATGCAACCCCATCCCACTGTCTTAAGGCGCCACCCTGTGAATGGCTTTGGCCAATGTCCCACTAGCAGAAGTGACACAAACAGAGGCTTTAAATCGACTTGTGTGCTCTGGTTTGGCCTCTTGCATACTCGCCATTGCCATGAGGTGAGCATGTTCCATGCAGCCACCGCTCCTCCGTCCCGATCCCAACACGAAAGACACATGGAGCTGTCCTGAGTCCAAGCCCAGTGAACTGTGGCTCATGCCCAGACCCACGGGAGAGAAACGAATGTTGTTTGTTGTAAACCACTCAGGGTTGGGAGATGCTATACAGTGTTATCACAGCAATAGCTGACTACAAGTCGATTATTACAGAAATATTTGGGCACTACCTATGTTTCTTTTTTTGTTTTACATGAACTTAGGGAGGATGAAGATATCCTTTCAGGAAAAGCAAGGGGCACCCCTCCAAAGAGACTCCCATGGTGGAAGAGTTGATCTTACACACAGTAGTCATGTCTGACACTACTCAAGAGTTTCTGTCGAAGGCTTTTCTTTGAATGCCCCCATTTCTCATTTATGTCATTTATTATTTTTGTAGTATTGACCATCCAATAAATAGCCCTTTATAGAGAATCTGTTAGGTGTTAAACAGAGCAGACACAGACAAGTCACAAAAATAATGTGTAGGTCATACAATATCCTTATAAAATTAACTTTCTTGTTCCCAGTTTACAAAGGAGGAAACAAAGGTTGAGAGAGCTTCATTGAGTCACACAGCTGGTAAGTAGCAGCCCACAGACTCAAACATATGTCTTTGGTTTCCACAATCTTTGTTTCTTTATTACAACTGTTTAAAAAGTGGATGCATGCGACTATGGGCTGGGGTCAGAAATGCGTATCTCATGATGAGTTTCGAGACGCTGGCAGCTTGGTGAGGGAGATACCGTTAGATATGAAGACTAATAACAGATCCTCAAGCCACCACGTAATTTTACAGCAGCTGTTATTGAGCACCTACTGCATGCTAGGTGCATTGTGCATTGCAGAGACAGAGGTGTGCAAAGATTCACAAGGTGAAGAGTTTGAGCTTCATCCTGAGGGTAATGGGGATACACAGAAAAGTTTTAAGCAAAGGCTTCAGTTAAAAAGGCCATTGCAGGAGTCCAGGAAAAATATGATGGTGGCCTGGACTGTATGAAGGTGGTAGGGGCAGAGAGAAGAGAAAGATTCAGAAAAAATAGACAAATTGAACTTCACGAAAATTAAACACTTTGGTGCATCAAAGAACACTCTCAACAGAGTGAAAGAGGAAACCTATAGAAGAGGAGAAACTATGTGCAATTCATGTATCTGATAAAGGGATTAGTATCCAGTGTATATAGAGAATTCCTACAATTCAACAACAGCAATGAAAACCAAACAACCCAATTCCAAAATGGGCAAATGACTTGAACAGACATTTCTCTGAAGAAGATACGCAAAGAGCCATTCTTATAGACACGGTGTATTTGTCTTTGGTTCATACATCCCTTTAGTCTCTTGTTTCTGTAGGTTCTTCCTCCCTCTTTTGAAAAATTTCATAGCAATTTATTTATTGGAAAACCTGGGTCATTTTCCCTGCAGAGTTTCTCACAATCTGGGTTCTGTTGATTATATCCTTGTGGCATCGTTTAACGTTTTGCTCCATCCTTTGTATTTCCTGTAAATTGGTCAGTAGATTTAGAGGTTCTATCTGATTTGGGTTTGAGTTTTTGGCAAGAATAGTTCATTGGTAGTTGTGCTATTCCATCAAAAGCCACGTCATGTCTGGCAGTCTCTCTCCGAGGCATGTGAGCAGCCAATGGTGACCATTGCGTAGACTACAGGCATCACCTCCGTAGGCATTTGCACAACGGTGCTGTTCTGATTCCGCCACTCCTTCAGTTATTCACTGGACTACTACTATAGAGAGAGCTTTTCTTCATCAGTACCTACAGGCAAGGCAAGAGAAATGTTCGATTCTTTTATTGCCAATTTTCAAAACAATGTGTGAGTTCTTTAATATCCTCCAAAGGGGGCCAATGAGTTTTGTTTGGTGTTTGGGATCATCATAAACTCATGTACTATAAAATAGTTGATGTGTTCCAATTCTCTGCAGTTATTGTAACAGAGCAGTCTCCCCTCCTCCCATGGATATGGAAGCATAAAATTGAGAGTGGGGAATATGTAACAGAGAGAAGGGTCTAAGGAAAAAATAAAGATTTTCTGTCTCTTTAAACCATCCCAGGCGGTGCCAGCCCTCCAGTTGGGCAGCTGACTGAGTTCACAGGCTTTGTTTTTGGCAGAGATGGGATGATCAGAATAGTTAAGCACAATAGCCTAGAACTGAGGGCCCTCCCTTTAAAAAAATTCTGTATTTTTGCTTATGTTCAGGAAATTTGGATTTTGAGATGAGACGGTCTACCATTTTTCCTCCTTTGTTGGCAAAGTAATAAAAATTCTCTTTCCTCTTCCCCAAACACTTGTCTTCTTTCTTCTGATTCGTCATCATGGATAAATGCTGAGTTTTTGGTAACATTATTATTCTTTCAGCTGCTCATGGAGTCCCCATCTTTAGCCAGTGGAGCCAGTGGGTTGGTGTCTGGGTCCTTTGGACACAACCATAGGTCTTTGATGGCCTCCTGGCTTCCGATGTAACAGGATGTCCGAGGATCACCTTGTGCATTTCCTGCCCCAGTCCTGGATTCAGCCATTTCTCCAAGGAGCTCTGGTTCCTTTCACTTTGAAATTGTTCTTAGAGACCCAATCTGGGTTATTACTCGGTTGGTCATTGTTTCATTGGTATTTGCAATAACCAAAGCTAGAAAGTACATTTTTAAGGAGAAAATGCATTATGACTTCACTTCCAATTCAATTGTAGGGTTACAAGGCTTCATGCACTTAGTTGTATTTTTTGTATTTTGTATTTTTGTGATTTTGTATTTTTATATCTTTTCTCTTATGCTGAAAATCTTGGTTGCTAACTGCATTCATGTAACAATCTATTTACTTTACACCCTATGTTTTGAAATAACAATATCAATAGCATTGCTGATAGCATGATTAATGAGAATCTTTTTCTCTTTCTTTTTTTTAAATAGTTTTTGTAGTTTTCAATAGTTTTTTGACCTAGGGCATTTCCCACTACGGATGTACAGTCAAATTGCTGCGTTGAAATTCACTTGTGTGTGGTGAAGTCCCTGAGCCGACACAGTTAGTGTCATTCGTTCCATTTTGCTTTTGATTTTAAAAAATTACTTTTCATTTTCATTTTGACTGTTTATAATTGTAAAAGAAATTTACATGGTTCATGAGTCAAATCCAAAAAACAAGATATTTTCAGATATTAGTATTTTTAAATGTGTCATCCACACTTCTCAAACTTCTTTTTATTATCTGAAAAATCTTAGGTTACATCTACTAATGAAAAGAAGTAAGACTAAGTGTCATTCAGACTGTTAGAAATGATGGGGTATTTTTTTTCCCTATGAAACGAGAAAAGAAAAATATTCATCCCTGAAACTAGGAACCATTTCTTTCCCCTAACAAGGGCCTGTCTGTCAATTTTCCACAGTTTGAAAGCCCCACTGCACAGCCTGGATGAAAACACAATGTAATTATGATTACTGAAATCAATTAAATCAATGTCAAGGTTGTTCCATTTGCTTGCAGCCTCCTTTAAACAAGAATGCATTTCAGAAAAATCTTTATTCCTTTTGGGATTTTTTTTTTCCCTTAAAGCCTTTATAGTTAACATGACAACAAGAGCACAGACCTGTCTGCAGCTTCCTTCTACAGATACACAAATGGAAGCATCAGAGGTTTGGCATGGTCCTGCAGGACTGGCACAACCCAGGCTGGAAGCCTTGACATCATCATTGATTCCCTCCCTCTCCCTTCCATCACTGCCGATTGTGTTTGCCCTGCTGACTCCACCATTCAGAGTCTCAGGGACACAGCCTCCCTCCCCTTTCTACCTGACCTCTTTGCTACACCGATATTTTTCATGACAGGTGACGGCAACAGCCTAGCCTCCCTGCCATCACTCCCTCCCCTGTAACCACTCTCAGAACAGCCACCCGACCATGTTCCTTGAAATCCACAAATCTCATAGTCTTAAAGTCTTCCCTTCCATATCAGGGAAGGGTTCATGTGCCCATCTCTTACCATGAACAATTGAATGCTAACAAATTATATAGCCTACATGAAATGGACAAATTCCTAGAAACACCCAAGCTACCAAAACCAAGTCAAGAAGAAATAAAAATCTGAATAGACCTACAACAAGGTAAGAGATTGAATCAGTAATCAAAAATCTATCAACCAAGAAAGCCCAGGGCCAAATGATTTTACTGGTGAATTCTATCAAACATTTAGAGAAGAATGAACACCAGTCTTTCCTGAACTCTTCTGAAAAATCTAAGAGGAGGGAACACTTCCTAACTCATTCTATGAGATCAGCATTACCCTTGTATCAAAGTCACAAACACACCACAAAAAAATAAAATCATTGCCCACTTCTTACAATAGGATGTGAGTGCCTGTGTCTCATTCATCTTTGGGCTCTGAGCACTTAGCATGATGCCTGATGCACAGTGAGAAGCAATAGATGCTTCTTTATTCCTGACTGCTTTAAAGACATGTTTGAACTGGAAGAGGTTGTCTAACTTAAAAGAATTAAAATCCCAAGGTGGTTTTAGATGGTTATAAAAAGATGTGCTATTCTTGACATCATGCAGAAAGTAAGTCTATCACATTCTGAAAGAGCTGTGATTTCTCTCCTCCAAACTCCCCAAGGGAGGGAGCTGGAGGCTGGTAAAGCTCAAGTGTTATTTAACGAGGCAATGATTTGTCCTCTTCCTTGCAGGAGTGGCTGCAAAGATGCGAGGCGAGCACAGAGCACAAAATGCCTTTTGTGTTTCTAGAACACAGTAGATAACATGGAGGAAATGCAGCATCTGAATTATCCTCTAGGAAGAGCCTTAGGCTGAGGTTGGGAACAGACTAGAGGGACAGAAGAGGACCATTTTAACTTGCTGTTATTTTTGTTTGTTTGATGCAGAGTAAAACAATAATGGAGGGTGAGAGTGGAATTACTAAGGAGATGTTAGAAGCTTCAGGGGCAAGAGGAAAAGGAAAGGTGACATAGGTGCCATCCCAGAGGTCCTATGGGGATGGGCGATGAAGAATCTTCCTAAATTTTTGCTTTTTTGTGTGTTATATAAATTCTCTCCCCAGTGTTTGCATAACAGTTTAGGTAAAATACCCATTTCTCATTAATATAGTGTGTGATTAGAACTTGGTTTGTTTCTCTGATTTTTGAGATTGAGCCTGAGCGCTGCATCAGTGTTAAGCTGGACTAGGACCACTTGTATTTAAAATGCAAAAACAAAACTCCATGCACCAGCTAGAATGATTTCAGTTACAAGAAACAGAGCCCTAGCTTAAAATAAAGTGGACCATAACAGGAATCTGTTGATCTGTGTAAATAAAAATGAGTCAACATCTAGTTTTGGGGACAGCTTGATCAGGGTACTGACTTCATTTCTCTGCCATTCTCTTAATCCTGCCTTCTTCCACATGACAGTTTGGTTTTCGGTTTCACTTTGGTCACAGTGGCAAAATGTCTGGAGCAGTTCCACATATCACATCTTCCTGAAGAAAAGAGAGAACTCTTTGTCTCAATTACCAAATTCTAAGTTCCACTCTAATTGAGCCAACCTGGGTCACGTGCCCACCTGGGAAACAATCATGTTTAAGAGTAGGATTTTCCAAGTGGTTTAGGCCAGTTGGGGTGAGGTTTGCCTCTGGAACTGGGAATGGAATCACCATCCCTTATGTGACGTGACTCCCATGCATTGGGTATTAACCAGGACTGTCAAAATCACACAACATCACGCTGTTGGGAGTAGGTGAATGAACACTGCTAAAAGAGCCATCAATGTCTCCCTGGGCGGGGATCTTCCTTTGGGATGTAAAAAGTGCCTTTCATCCTGGGGTGGCCTTTGATTCTCCAACACAATCCTTCTCCAGGGAGCGTGGATGCATCCACAACCTTTCTTTGCTTGATATATTTTATCAGTTGCTCCAAACACTATCAAAAAGCTGTTCATGGATTTGAGGGTTACTTAGAAGTAGCCAACCTCGGTGTTGTCCACACACTTAACAACATTCTGCCTACTTTGTCAGGCAGAATAGCACGAGAGTTAGGAATTCAGACTCAGGAATTGGGCTGCCTGATTTGGTATACTGGGTTCTGCCACACACTGGCTGTGGGTGGACCTTGAGTATTTACTTAACCTTTCTGGGCCTTGGTTTTCTTATCTGCAAAATGGGGATAATGGGAGCACACCGCCGATAGAGTTGCTATGAGGACTAAACGCTATGGTGCTGCTCAGTGCCTGGAACAGAGTAAATGTTCCATAAATGTGATGATGATGGTGACAAGTGATTGGCCTCAGCTCGTGCTTTGTCCTCCCAGCCAAATGGAGTCTGGCACCACAAAATGTGACACTTTCTGTAGTTCAAATGACAAAATCCGAGTGTTTCAAAGTCTACACATTTTCTCTTTGGCAAGAATTTGCAGAATCACAAACACGTAAGCCTAAGGGAGACCAAACTCTGAAATTGGCATTTTCATAACACTCGTATTAGAAACATAAATTTTAAAAAGCAAAATGGGGACCAAATAGTTGAACAAGTCATTGTAGCCCTGGAGATATTAAAATATGAATAATGAATTGCTAATACAAGTAATGAATAGTACTGATATTAAAATATTAAAGAGTTCCTTTCAGAAGAGTTGCGTCAACCCCATTTCACGAACAGGCAGCACCATTCACAGCAGGGAACGGTTAGTGGTCAACAAGTGTGATGCTGAGAGCCACTTACCCGATTTAAAACCACCTGCAGTTTTCAGAGAAGCAATGCCTCCCTCTCCCCATCCTTTCAAACAGAAATCCAATCTGGAAAATCCTGGCCCCCTGGGATTACAGTTTTCTTTATTCTGCCTTCCTCCACTCACCCCATAGCAGCCCATTAAATCCACGTCCCAAATCCTGGTGTTGTCAGAAGGCCCTTTCTCCACCCCACTCCGCCCATGGCTTTACTTTTCATGGTCATTATGGAGACATTTGATTTAAGGAGATCCATCAGGTTCCAGAAATCTTCAGAGGACGCAGAGGCTTAGAACAGCGATTCTCAAGCTTTGGGAGCTACTAGCACCCTCTGCGCGGTCAGATAGGGGAGAGAAGGACTGGTTAAAAATGCAGATTCCTGGGCCCCAGCCCCGAGACTCCGGCGTGGCATGTCTCGTGTGGGGCTTGAGCATTTGCATTTGGTGCTGGCTTCTTGGACAATGTGGAAGCAGGTCTAGCATGGATCATTTGAGAACTTGGTCCGGGAGCCCAGAGGACCTGACCCTTCCACTTGAAGACATGCACCACTCAGTGTATTTATTTACTTATTTATGTTTTTTATTTATTTATTTATTTTGAGACAGAGTCTCACTCTGTTATCTGGGATAGAGTGCCATGGCGTCAGCCTAGCTCACAGCAACCTCAAACTCCTGGGCTCAAGCAATCCTCCTGCCTCAGCCTCCCGAGTAGCTGGGACTACAGGCATGCACCACCATGCCTGGCTCATTTTTCTCTATATATTTTTAGTTGGCCAATTAATTTCTTTCTATTTATAGTAGAGACGGCGTCTCACTTTTGCTCAGGCTTGTCTGGAACTCCTGACCTTGAGTAATCCTCCCACTTCGGCCTCCCAGAGTGCTAGGATTACAGGTGTGAGCCACCACGCCCAGCCAGTGTATTTATTTTACAGGCATAGACGACCGGGCACGTGTTATGGACTGAATGTTTCTCCCCAAAATTCGTATGTTGAAGCTCTGCTCCCCAACATGATGGTTATTTGGAGATGGGAACCTTGGGGAGGTAATTGGGTTTAGATGAGGCCGTGGAGAGCTGGCCCCCATGATGGGCTCAGTGTCCTTCTAGGATGAGACCAAAGCACGTCTGCGCATGCGCCCTCCCTCTCCCCTCCTCCCCTCCCTTCCCGCCTTTGTCTCCCTCCCTCCATCTCTCTCTCCCCCATAGGACACAGCAAGAATGTGGCTGTCTGCAAGCCAGGAAGAGCCCTCACTGGGGAACTGAATCTGCCAGTACCTTGACCTTGGACTTCTCAGCCTCCAGATCTGTGAGAAATAAATTCTTGTTATTTAAACCACCTAGTCTGTGATATTTTGTTACGGCAGCCCGCGCTGACTCAGACAGCGTGTGAGTGTGTGTGAGCACATGAGTGTGGGTGTGTGAAACCAAATGAGCCGGAGCCAGCTAAAATCTGCCACAGGCTCACATCATCCATCAACCCAAAGTTAAGTTTCAGGCCACACAATGTCATCAGAGATCATCGTTTGCCGATTTTAAGTAAAATATTTTCTCTTTGCTAAAACTCGCAGATTAAAAAGCTCCCTGAACGTGATCCTGTGTTGGAATTGTTTACATACTCTGCATTTTGCAAAGGAAAGCTTCATTCTATCAGTATTTTCTGGCTCCAGCTCTGGCTCTGACGATGAAGGTCTTAATTTCTCTATTGATCATCCAACCCTATTTGTCTGAAGGGGTTCTTAGCTGTCGATGCTGGACACATCGGAGTTTTAATTATAACCTGCACCTGGACGTGTGTGGGAGTGGCACATGCGTTACATAAATTGTACCTGACACCTCTCGGGCACCGCCGTGGACCTCTGGCCTCTGTTGTCTTTGGGACACTTGACTGCTGGTTCCTTTCCAGCCAGCATGGGGTGACGGACTGTGCATGGGCTGTGACCGCCTTCACGCAGGGACAGCCCTACAGCCCCTGTTCACCGCCCTGTGGATGCCAAGCCTCAGGAGCAGGGCCGCTAACTCAGCAGCTGTTCGTTAGCAACTTGGATTTTTCATTATTGCTCTTTGCAGAGAATCCCTGACCCGTCTCAATCGGGAGTCGAGGCGTCAATTCCTCCCCCTCCCTCCTCCCAGTTGGACCGTCTGAAAACGCAGTGGTTCTCGTAGCCTCACAGAAGATGGTCCCACGAGAGGGGCAGCCAGCTGTTCTTGATACCAACAGGAGTCAAGCTAGCATCACGTCCCTGTGCTGACTCTCCTTCCTTCCCGGTCATTCTTCTGTTCCTTCGCTCATCCTTCCCCGGGACTGCACCGCCCCTGGTAAAGAAGCAGCACAGAAGCTTTTGCATCACGTTCTGCTTTCTGGGAAACCCGCACTAAGGCACAGGGATCTATGAACTCTGTAAAGGCGGGGACTTTTGTCTGTTTTGGTCACCATTGCATCTCCAGCATTTGGAATACCACCAGCACATAGTAGGAGCTCAATAAATATTTGTTGAATGAAAATAAATATGCCAGGCTCTGTGCTAAGTATTTTTCATGGATGATGTCATTTCATTCCCACTACAACCCCAGGATGTAGATAGTATCGTCATCTGTACTTTACAGGTGAGGAGGCTTAGAGGGATCGAGAAATTTGCCCAAGGTCGCTCAGCAAGAAAGTGACGGGGCTGGGCTAGAAACACAGGGGTCTGACCCACACGCGAAACCCCGATGCCGCATTAGTGTCCTTAACCAACCTGCCACCTTCTCGTTTTAGAGCTCTCCAACCTCCTGTTGTCTATTTTAATTGTGGTTTTAAATAAACACACAACATATAATTTACCCTCTTAACAATGTTTATGTGCACAGTTCAGTGGCATTAGTACCTTCATGTTCCTGTACAACCATCAGCATGGTCTTGCTCAAGAAATCTTCATCTTGCAAACATGAAACTCTACCCATCACACAATAACTCCCAGTTCCGTCCTCCCCCCGCCCTGGCAACCACCATCGTACTTCCTGTCTTTTTGAGTGTGCCTGTTCTAGGCACCTCATATCTGTGGAATCATACAGTATTTGTCTTTGTGTGATTGGTAATTTCACTTAGTAGTATGTCCTCAAGGGTCACCCATGTCGTAGCATGCGTCAGAATCCCCTTCCTTTGTAAGGCTGAATGTCTTCCATCATAGGTAGATACCACATCTTGTACATTCCTTCGTTGCTGGACGCTCGGGTTGTTTCCACGTTTTGGCTGTTGCGAAAAATGCTGCTGAGAACATTGGTGTGAAAGTATCTCTTTGAGATCCTGCTTTCAATGCTTTTGGGTTTATACCCGGAAACAGACTCCCCCATCTGCTTGACAATAGAGTTGAGCACAGATGAGTTCCTCACGGACTTGGGTTTGAGATGGGGAAAGAGAGAGACTGCCAGAGCAGCCAGCCTGAGCCAGCCTGTGAGAACCACCTGTGCTCAGCACTTCCCAACTCCAAATTCTGTGACATATCAACAGCTTGGAATTGGCCACAGTGGAAGTATTTACACCATAGAAATTGGCAAATGCTAAATCAGAGCTTTTGTTTTGTTTTGTTTTTTTTCCTGAGAGCCCATTGTTAAACATTTACCAGCACACCACTGGAAGCGCCACAATTTATGGAAGACCTAGCATATGCATGTCAAGTACTTCCTGTACACCATCTCTTCCAGTCCTCACAACCACATGACAATGTTGTGAGACTCAAAGAGATTCAGTAATGGGCCCAATGCCACCCGGTGATTAGATGAGGCTGATGTTCAAACCCAGGATTGGCTAAATCCAAAGTCCATGATCTTTTCCCGTCACCACACTTGCCTTTCTGAATTTGGAAAGACAAATATGGTAAGAATCCCCAAATACAGTTGACCACACCCCTGAAAGGTACCTGGGGGTAGAGGGATATCGGGTCATATATTGTCTGTCTACGCAACAAAAATCCTGTGACATTCTCCATCGTCCTTAAGATTTTCTAGTTCATGCTGTCAGTGCAGAATTAGCCTCTGCTTTTTGCATTCCACTCTCACGGTGGTCTGCATCATCTGAACTTGCAGCCAAATTAGTTGGAGCTTGTGACAAGCGTCAATTTGGGAAGGTTAATTTGGGCATTGAAGGTCAGGAACATCATAAATTTACTAGTGTGCAAAGCTATTGGATGTATGTACCATTAGCCATTGGGAGGGCATTTCCATGCTCTTTGACCATAGGTCAAGCCTGTGGTTCCCACGGTGGGCATTGCAATTGACGAGAGGTTTCACACAAGCGAACTCAGTGGGTACAGATGCAATTTCCTACAAGCACACTGCCACTGGTGCTCGTTAATGGCTCGCCTCCCAAAGATCTTCCTCTTTCTCCTTCACCAAGAGGAGAGTCTTTGATAGCAACCCTGCAGAGACAGATGATGAGGTCCATTATCAAAGATGTTTTGAATAAAAGCAACATGCCCTCATTGAGATAAATTGAGTGCCCAGAGCAGTGATTTATTTTTTAATGGTCTCTGTAATTTTAAGGCAGCCCATGTGTCTGCCACTTATCCCAGATCGAATCAAGGTGAGCTTATTGGTTTCCTGCGACCGCACAGATGCCCTTCTCACTCTATGCACGACTGACTTTTAATCTATGGCAGACATCCAATGGCTTTGTGGCAGAAATGGTTCAGTAATAAGTGAGGCTCCTTCTGGAAATGTCTCTCTGGACCCTTACTAGGAATGCAATTAAGCAATATAGATTTCCCTTATAGCCGGACTTCTCACTCCTTAAATTGTATTCCATTAAGCTCAGCGAGCCCAATTAAGTACACACAGGTAGAAATCCGTACCACCCAGATTGTCTCGCAGCCAATATGGCTGGAGGCCCATTTGCGGCACTTAGCCATTGAGTTAGAGTGTTCTAAAGTGAAGCAATCTCTTATTCCTGGGTAATCAGTGTGGAAATAAATATTCTAGGGGGCGGATTTCAGCTTGAAAGGTGTGTGGCTTGTGGCCGAGAAGAGCCGTGTGAGCCATGCAGTGAGGAAGTAAATACGAGGGTTCTAAATAGATCTTGTCCTCGACTTGCTATGGGAGTTTAGCTAAGTCACTCTCACTCTGATCTGGGTCTCAGATTTCCTGTCCATAAAGTATGGGAGTTGGGCTTAAATAGGAGTGGGAAAATCAAGTGACTTCAGAGGCCAGGTGGGGAAAGTAATGAGTTCAGAGAGCTGGACTAAGAATTTTGGGAAACTAGAAAGTACCTGCCCCACCTAAGCGAAAACTGATAGCAATATCAGTGAGGATAATACAAATAATAGCAAGAATAGTTAACACGATAGAACACCAATTATTCCAGGCACCCTGTACATGTATTAGTTCCTGTATTTCCCATAACACCCTTATAATGCAGGTCCCATCCCATTTTACAAATGAGAAAACTGAGACACAGAGATGTTCAGTAACTGGCCCAGAATTGCACAGCTGATAATGAAAAAGAACTCTGAGGGTAAGATTGGGAATGCATTGCCAGTTTTCAACCTCTGCACTAGGTAATCTCTAAAATCCTTCCAGCCCTAGCTATGGAATGCAGAGTTTGCATATAGCAGGTGCTCAATAAAATTTGCTCAAATAAATAGGAGTCAAATTATAGGTCCTAAGCAGCATTTGCTGAGCAGTTCTGTGCCGAACTCCATGTTAAGGACCTACAAGCATTCATTCATTAATCTGTGCAACCCCATCTTGCAGGTGATGAACCTGAGGTTCTATATATGATTGCCTGGGTCAAGGTCACAGAGCTAGGAAGTGGTGGAGCTGGGGTTTAACCCCAAGTGTAAACTACACTATCGACTAGAGCAGGCATTGGCAACCTATGGCCTGTGGGCCAAATGGAGCCCACTTCCTGTTTTTGTAAATAAAGTTTTATTTACAAAACACAGCCACATTCATTCGTGTGTGTTCTGCTTTGGTGCTACACTGCAGAATTGAGTAGTTACAACATAGACAAGGTGGCCCACCAAGCCTGAACTATTCTACGGAAAGTTGGCTGACCCTTGAACTAAAGATGCAAAGGGTCCAGGCAGCAGCCAGGAACCAGTGGAAAGCAACAGAGACAGGAAGGAACGTACAGGCTTTAGCAGGGCCCCGGGAGGTCAGCAGTGGCATCCCTAAAAGACAGGCAGATGAAAAGAAAAGGGGTTCAAAATTTGGACAAAGACTTAGCTCAGGCAAGAAAACTTCAGATGTGAAGGAAGAACAAGCTGCAGGGCCGTTGTCTGGGTAGTAGATGGCATTTCTAAATGGCAAGAGATTGGCTCAGATGGGCTGATTTCGAAGGGGATGTTCTTGCTGTTCATTGAGCTAATCAGTACTTGATTCCCCAGGAGAAGGAGCCCAGTGACGAAACAAGCTGGAGTTGGAAGAAAGGAAACTAGATTTCAGATGCAGGAGAGCCTTTCTTTCCCCTGATGCATTTGCCAAACATTCCCTTGGTACCAGGCATCAGACATCCCGGGGGATGGAGAAGGGGGAGGGACAGAGGCTGTGAAGGGGAGCAGGGCACACGGGAAAATGAGAAGGGTATACAGAAGGGAGAAAAGGAAAGGGGAAAGAGAGAGAAAAACACAAGGAGAGGGAAAGGAAAAGCAAGCAGCACCGCTCCATATACAGAGATCCGGAAATAGAGAAGGAAGGAAGATGAGAGAGGTTAGTAAGGCAGAAGGATACAAAGGTACCACTGAAGTCTGAGCCGCCAACTTCAGAGTAAATAACTACCTTTCCTTGTTTCTCTCTGCAATGTGGATCAGCCATTGCTCACAGCCCTTAAACCACTCTGAATCGTTAAATTGTGGTGTACTTGGTTCCAAGCGGGGGAAATCATCTCTGACTTGCTGATGGGAATCAAGAACACGTTGCCTGACGAGGGGGGTGAAATTGAACTTGGACACAGAACCATGCCATAAGCATAGCATTTCTTACCTTGAGTATGCAAGAAAAGAAGGAAAGAAGCCTACTAGTCTGAGGAAATAGGATTTATAGTCAAAGAACAGTGTAAGGTGGTGTGGAATCACAGACTGGCAGAGCTGGAGGAAACCAGATGATGATGATGATGATGATGATGATGATGATGATATGGGATGAGGCAGCCACAAACTGCCATTTATTGGTTTATTATGTTCCAGGCACTATGTTAGTTGTTTTGCCAGCATCACCTCTGAATCCTCCCAATCCTAAAAAGAGGTATGAGTGTCATCTCCATTTTTCAGAGGAGAAAACTGAGGCTCTGTAAAGCAAAGCCACTTACTTACAAAGGTCAAAGCTTGGTGGAGCTGAGGTTTGAACTCCTCTCTCTGAGCCCTCTGAGAATAAGCTCAGAACCACTAAGCCACTGATTCTTTAAGTATGGATCCTGGGCCAGTAGCATCAGAATCACCCCAGGGAGTGGCTGCTTAAAACGCCAATGCAGTGGTGGCTCATGCTCGTAGTTCCAGCACTTTGGGAGGCCAACCCAGGAGGATCACTTGAGCCCAGGAGTTCAAGGCTGCAGCGAGCTGTGATCATGCCACTGCACTCCAGCCTGGGCAACAGAGTGAGACTCTGTCTCCAAAAATAAATCTTTTTAAAATAAAATAAAATGCAGATTCCTGGGCCCCATCCAAATCCACTGAATCTGAATCTCTGCAGGAGAAAAGTCTCAGATCTGCATTTTAAACCAGATTCTCTAGATGATTTCTATGTTTGCTGAGGTTTGAGAGCCACCGTATGAGACTCAGCCTCCAATCCAGTTCTTTAGTGTGCTCCACGGGCAGGCTTCGAAGAGTCCATGACCTGCTGATAATAAGTTGCAGTACTGGTCAACACGTGTTTTCTCTTTTCCCTCCCCTTTGGGACGTATAATCTTTCTGCCCCAATGACTTTGAGCGAGACCATACTTTGGCCAATGGAATGTGACAGATGGGTGGGATAGAACCTTGAGCCACGCGGGTATAGTGTGGCTTGTCTCTCACACTTCTGCCAGTGCCACAGAAAGAGCATGCCTCACATGCCAGCTGCCCCTTCAGCCTGGGCTCCAGAATCAGACACACGGAGCAGAGTTGAACTGTTCGAAAGCCTGGACAACACACAATCCCACACAGAAACACACCCAAGCCTACCCATATACACATGAGAAAGAAAAATAAACCCTTGCTGTTGTCAGCGATTGGGTTTAGGGATGATTTGTTACGTGGCACAATTTCAGCAATAGCTGATACACCTAATATTTTATGCCCTATATTGCGTGTCCATTTTTATATCGTGGGTCTGCTTTTCTGGAAAGAGGAAACATATACCTTCCAGCAAATTCTCAAGAGGCCAGGACCATCCCCTCCACAAAAAAAAAAAAAAAAAATTATTAATAGCGACAGATCTACTTTAAAATTCTCTTTACTCCCAGTGGAACCTCAGGCTCCAGGACTTGAACTGAAGATGTTTTCACTGCCCCTCCCTGCCTCTTTAGAATGCACATGTTAATTTAAGCCTGAAACTCTAAACGGTCCAGACTGAATACGCTACAGGAGTTCTGAAAAGGGGACCTGGGTGATGGTTGCAGGACCCATTCTCAAACCCTGGGACTCAAAGTTATCACGAGATACGAAAAGAAAGGAAATGGAAGGAGAAATTATTAAAGTACAAGGAGCCATTTTTATAAGATTCTCCTCCTCTTGTTCCTTATATAACTTACCCATTTCTCTCTCCAGTGGAAAGAAATTTCCCTCTACTTCTGCGAAATAAATAAAAGCAACTCAGTCAGTGTTTGACCAGAAACATGAAAAATTAAAAATATTATGCCCCAGTCTGGATGGGTTTCTGTATAAACAAATACACGCAGAATCCATATTCAACACCTCAATCATAAAAATTATGCTAACATGTCACAGGACATTAATTTTTTTCAAGGCCATTGGGCAATCTTTTGAGGAATTTGCAAATACACAATTTACTTTTTGTGGCCCCTAGTTTGCAAAGTAACAGCTCCGAGGACCCACAGCAGAAGCCACCAGGCCCCCCAGGAGGGGGGACGTAAACAGACTTCGCCAGGGCTCTGTTGGTTTTACGTCACCGCTCACACATTATCCCGAGTGGGAGGCCAGGCAGATCGATCTGGTGGCAATCCATTTTCCTGCGCTGGCCTCATCCCCTTGGCTGTGAAAGGCTGAGTATTTCAACATGGAGGGGTTCTGCCCGGTCAGAAAGACGCAACTGAACTTGAATCCTGTCCAGCTGGCCAGAGCTTTCATTGCCAGGATGACCTGCTGCTTTCAAGGAGAGCAGAATTCAAATGGTGATTAATGCAGTGAGGGGAGGGGAGCGAGAAAGGGGTGGATGAAATTGCATGCGGTAACCCAGGGCTACGCTGGGATTGGAGCAGGAATTTCTTGGATAGTGTGGGAGGAATTAGGAGGGCTTGGGCCCCCCCTCGACCCCTGACCATGGCTATACTCTTTGTCCTTTTTTGTTTTGGTGTATCTGTTGTTTGTCCGTGCAGTCAGACAGTCTGTGTTTGGATACAAACTCCATCACTTATTGGCTGTGCAGCATTGAGCAAGTTACTTAACCTCTCTGTGCTTCTGTAACATCACAGCAAAATGGGGACAATATGCCTCAAAAGCAAAATGAACTGGTGAGATGGGCAGCGCGGTGCAGTGGTTAAAAAAGTGGGCTCTAGAGCCTTTGGCTGGGTTTGAATCCCAGCACCACCACTCACTTGCTGGGTAGCCTAGGGCAAGTTACTTAACTTCTCTGCTTCAATTTTCTCTTACGTAAAATGAACAATAGTTCTTAGCTTGGAGTCTTGTCCTGATGAGCTAATACAGTCAGTACCACTTGGCCTAACCCTATTAAACCTTAAAGGTTTAATAAGCTCCCCCAGGTGATTCTGCAGAGGGAAATGGAGTAGTTCATCCCTTCGAGAAAATGTCCTGTGTATCCTTGGATAAGTGACTACTCTCCTTTGAGCCTTAGTTTCTACATATATGAAACGGAGGGTTGGACTGAATAGTCTCTGGGTTGTCCCTTGAAACTCTGATTCTGTGGGCATGCACGCTGACCCAGAAGGCAGTGCTTCATGCCTCTGTGCCTTCGCACACGCTGTTCCTTCTGTCCAGAGTGACTACCCCACCCTGTCCCTTTGGGGAGTGTCTTCTGGCTCTCCATGCCCCAGCCCTCACGTCTTTGCCTCTGCAAACCTTCCTCTGACCCATCCGAGTGAAGGTGAAACAGCCTGACCCCAGGCTCTCTGCTCTTCCTTAGACACCTGTCTCTTGCTACACCCACCTCCCTGTGCTGAGCTCGTGGGATGCACATGGGCAAAGTCTGCGCATCCTCCCGCAGGCTCCCCTTCGACAACTCAGTAAGACTTTGTTCAGGTGGGTTTGGCTCAACAGACTTACAATGGACCTCTCTGGAGGGTGGGACCAGGGGATAAGAAGAGGGGGCCTGTAGGATGACCCAGGTGCTGAGCAAAGTGAAAAGAAGAGTGGAGGTGTGGACAATGAGGGGACCAGCTTGTCTAGCTTGAAGGATAGCACTGCATGACCCCGTCTTATTCTCACTTAGGGTTAGTACATTGTAAGTTTTCAATAAATATTTGTAGAAAGAAAGAAAAGATATATGGATGGATGGATGGATGGATGGGGGTGGATAGATTGGTGGATGAGAAGATGTATGTATGCGTGTATGTATATATGTATAGCTGGATGGATACATGGATTAATGGATGGATGGATAGATGGATGGATGGATGCAGGGGTGGATAGATAGGAGGGTGGGTGGATGGATGGATAAATGGATGAGGGGATGGATGGGTGAGAGGATGAATGGGTGGATGCATGAGTAGATGAGTAGATTGGTGGCTGAGAGAGAGAGAACATGTGTTTGCATGTACACACATGTATATATTAATATATATGGATGGGCGAATGGATAAGATCAGGAAGCCAGAAAGAAGAGCTAAATGTAGGGAGATATCAGGTCTCAAGGATAATAGTCAGAAGAACTACAGGAAGCCAAGACACACTAAAAAGGATAATTCACTGTGTCCACGGACAGCAACTCAGAGAATCCAAGGAGCTAAGCTGATCCCAGCACCCCAGGTGAGGATGTAGGATATGACCTTGATGATGGGTGCTGAGTGTGTGGTCTAAGGTTCACGTACACGGGCTATGAGATGGGATTGGGGTGTGTCGGGAGGATGGCTTGGTTGCCAGTTTCAAGCAGGGAGATGATGGGGAAGGCGAGGATGGAACCACCTAGAACCTAGCTTCCTCTGCCCAGAATGCCTCACCCCACCCCTTGGCCTCTACCTTCCACCTTTCAGATCCAGGTTAGAGTCTCTGTCTCTGAGAAGCCTTCCCTGATCACACACCCCCAATCCAAGCCAGGGGAGGTGCCCCTGTTCCCGTATCCTTCCCTACACCACGCCACCACTTTTTCACAAGAGTCAGTGGTGCATCTGACAGCAGTTGCTTTCCATCTTGCCCCTTGCCACAAGGCCAGATCCACGCACTCAGGGCCCCATCTGCAATGCTCCCTGCTGTGTCCCTGGTGCCTGGCACAGTTCCTGCAGTCCAGGAGACACTCAATATATACTTTGCAAATATTTGAATAAACACACAGACAAACCAATGTGGTCTAGAGTGGGGAGAAGAGAGCTGAGATTCCAGGTAGGTTGTGACTTTTCCAGATACACATCCTTCCTGTCCCACAAAGCCAGGAAGATTCTCCACGGGTATCCCAGCCACCCGCTCGTTCAAAGGCAACGGTTCTTGATCTTTACTGCACATTGGAATCTCCCAAAAAGACCAACAACCCTGCTGCCCGGGCCCAACCCAAGCATCTTCCCTCGTGAGCCAGGTGCAGCCTTGGCAACGATTGTTCAGAGCTTCCCAGGGGAGCCTGACGTGCGGCCGGGCCTGAGACCCACTGGGCTGGAGACACATGATCCCTGCCTCTCCTCTGGTCATCACGCCCCTCAATCCTACTTTTAGAGAAGGTGAGGGTTGGATGTTCCTTATTCACTTCCTTAGGTACCCAGTTCATGGCATGAGGGTTGCCAAATGGGCAGTTGCGTGAACTTTGTGGTTTGGTTGCGTGATAGGGATTCAGGATTCTTTCTGGGGGCAAACAATCTCCTTAAAGAAAAATCTACCTCTCCCCAACTCTCTCCATAAAAAGACACTGATAAGGTCACTCTATAGACAGCTATAATTATTTGACATCAATTTGTCCAGGAGATTGCCTTTTTTTTTTGAGATAGGGTCTCACTATGTTGTCCAGGCTGGTCTCGAACTCCTGGGCTCAAGTGATTCTTCTCCCGCCTCAGCCTCCAGAGTAGCTGGTAGTACAAGTGTGCACCACCATGCCCAGCTGGCCCACAAAATTGTTGAAATCATTCCAGCTTGTTTCATCACACGCGAGGAGGGGGTGGGGAAGAGGCAGCTATAGACGAACAGTGGCCGCCGTGTCTTTTGATTACCAGTGTCGGGCCAGGGCACAGCCAAGTGGCTGGTGGCCGGGGGCCATTTCCTTTCCTTCTCAGGGACCAAGATCTTTTCTCCCCCGTGGTCTGTCATGGACTATTTTAGAACTGAACCTTAGTGTCTGATTGCAACAACCTATAGAACTTTCGGGAAGAAACACAGCAAAACACACCAGGAAACAACACCCACCTAGAGATCAGAATTTAAGCCTCAGTGCTGCTCCCAGGAGGGGTTTTCATCACACGTGTTTATGGAGAGAGGCGCACAGTCTGAGTGTTTTTTTAATATGATTTTGACTTCAGGATGATGAAGTATGCTTCAGTCTAAACGAGAAGCGACATCTCCAAGGCCACGTGCTGAACCGTAGTTGAGTGAGATTTCCCACTGGGAAGGAAGAGGTAAGAAGTGAGCACTTATTTCTGGCCTGTCAGACACAAGCTAAGGGGCGGACGTGCATCCCCTCGAATCCCCCTTGTGGCCACTCCACGGCAAAGCTACTCTCACTGCCCCATCGGGAGAATGGTGGAGGGACCGAGGCTCAGAGAGGTGGAACGACTTGTCCACCCTCCTGATTCCTGTACCGTACTCAGCACTGTTTGCCAGACAGGGAGAGACACTAGCTGCCCAACGTGCACTGTGGGCTTGGACAGACCCAGGTGGAACTCGACTTTGCTCTTTGCCTAGAACAAGCCTGGACCAGTGTTTCCTCAGAACTCCTTTCCCACGTCTGCAAGACAAGGATAACAATACTCACAGAGCAGGGCTGCTATGAGTATCCAGGGAGATCACATCTGCAAGCACTCAGCACCATTCCTGGCTCGGGTGGGTGCACAATAGGTGCTGTTAAAAATGAATGTGGCCCAGACCTTGAACACATAACAGGTGATCAATAAACTCAACTCCTTACCACAGCTACTCTTCTGGCTACACTAAAGGAAAGCCATGAGCAGGAGGAAATGCAATTTTTGCTTTCAGAGCACTCACAACCTTGACTGTGAAAGATGAAAGCCCATGGAAAGCAATCAATAATTGTATAATGGTAATATAATAATCTATAATACAATAACTTATCATTGTATAAGTCAGGATGCACCCAGTTGAGAAAGAAATACCAACTCAAATTAACTTTTAAAAATTCACATATTTCAGCCTGAGCAAGAGCAAGACCCCGCCTCTACAAAAAAAATAGAAAAATTAGCCAGGTGTGCTGGCATGTGCCTCTAGTCTCAACTACTGGGGAGGCTGAGGCAGGGGGATCGCTTGAGCCCAGGAGTTTGAGGCTGCTGTGAGCTAGGCTGATGCCATGGCACTCTAGCCTGGGCAACAGAGTGAGACTCTGTCTCAAAAATAAATAAATAATTGAAACTAAGACTTCTGCTTTGGGGAAGATGAAGCAGATATGCTGTGTTCCCTATTTTTCCTGCTAAATACAACTAAAAACCCTCCCTGAACATTATACATAAAACAAATATAAGAAAAGGTTGAAAGGTGGAGAGAAAAAGGAAGACCCAGCCAGACTTGAAGAACAACACGGTACTGAGCAAGTTCTCGGAGGTTGCTCTTGGCTTCATACGTTCCAGAGTTGAAGCTGAAGTTGCTGGCAGTCCAGAAGCACCAAGCAGTGCTGGACAAAAAAGGCTCCAACAAAAGCCTGCTCTTTCTAGGCAAAGGACCAGGCAAGAGGCTACCTAGCAAGGGAGGAGACTTTTAGATAATAACTGCTCTATTGCATCCAGACACAGAAATGCCTGTAGCCCCAGTGACACCCACACTAGCAAAGACCAAGTGGGGAGCATAGACTTCCCCCTTCATGAGGCTGTAATGAGGTACCCCAACACCCCTGCTGGGATGGGGTCAGAGGAGGCCTAGTAAAGAGGCAGGACTTTCACCACTGTCCAGTGGTAAAGAGATCACCCCCACCTCAGTGTCAGTGGAGACGCAAGGGGAGCTTGGGTTCCCAATCCAACCAGTACTAACAAGAAGCCCACTCACCCTTGGGTGTCAATGATGGGAAATGTGGACTTCTAGCTCCTCTGCCAGTGAATAGGTTGCACCCTTTCCACCTGTCCTGCCAGAGCAGTGTCAGAGACAGCCAGCTAAATCAGAAGGTTCAAACAGATCCAGAGTCTCATAACATAACATGAAAACATCCAGGTTCAAACAGATAATCACTTAACACACCACAAACCAGGATGATATCAAACTGAATGAAAAAAAGACAATTAATATATGCTGACACCAAGAGGACAGAAAGGTGAGAATTCTCTTATGATGGTTTTAAAGAAACCATCATAAAAATGCTTTAACAAGCAATTACAAACATGCTTGAAACAAATGAAAAAACAGAAATCCTTAGCAAAGAAATAAGACAGCTCAGAAAAAAGAGAGATGTAAAGAAGGAAAGGATGGAAATTTTAGAACTGAAAAATACAATGACTGAAGTACAAAGCTCATTGGATCAGCTTACAGCAGAGTGGAGGGGACAGAGGAAAAATTGGTGAACTGGAATATAGTACAATAGAAATGACTCAATCAGAGAGAAGATAGAATGAAAAAAATGGAGACTCTGTTACCTATGAGACTACAGAACAAAATATCTAACACTTGCATCATCGGAGTCCTGGGGGAGAGGAGAAAAAAACAAGAGGCTGGAAAAGTACTCAAAGAAATAATGGCTAAAAACTCCCAAATTTGTCAAGAGACATAACTATATCAATTCAAGAAGAAGAGTGAATCAAAGACACATCATAATTAAGCATCTGAAAACTAAGGACAGAGAAGAAATTTTGAAAGAAGACAGAGGAAAATGGCACCTTAACTACAGAGAAAAGCAATTTGAATGACGGCAGATTTCTCATCAGAAACCATGGAGGCTGGAAGACAATGGCATGATATTTTTCAAGTACTGAAAGAAAAGAACTGTTAACCCAGAAGCCTATACCCAGCAAAAATATCCTTCAGAAATGAAGGAGAAATCAAGACATTCTTAGGCAAAGGGAAACTAGGAAATTTGTTTCCAGAAGACCCACCCTAAAGAATGGCTATCGAAAGTTTTCTACCCAGAGAAAGACAGTAAAAGAAGGAACTTTGGAACTTTGAGACGGAAGAAAGAACACAGTAAGCAAAAATCGGAAGTCAACAAAAAAGTCTTTCCTTCACGTTTTAAGTTTCCAAAATTGTTGAGTGACTGAAACAAAAGTTAAAACACTTATAAATGTATTACTATGCAGAAAAAATAACCAAGACAATTATAAATGAGGGAGGACAAGGGAACATAAAGGAAGATGAAGCTTCTATACCTCAATCATGGATGGCATTTTAATACAGAACATCCGATTTTTAAGAATGATTACTGCATTGTGACATATTGATGCACTAGAGGACCATATAACATTGCAAAAGAAAAACTACCACTACACCCCAAAACACAGAGAAATCTCATAGTTACAATGTTGAGTCAAGAAAACCAGTGACAAAAAAGTACCTATTGTAGGATTCCACTTATTTGAATTCTAGAACAAGCAAAAGTAATCTATGGTGATAGAGTTTAGAATGGCAGTTGCCTTGGGGAGTATGTTGACCCCCAAAATGAAGGAACTTGCTGCTGGAGATTATGGAAATTTTCTGTATCTTGATCTAGGAAGTGGTTATGCAGGTATCTATATACAAAGGCCGGAAAGTATCCAGCCATTGTTAACATGTAATTTTCATATTGCATGGCTAGATACTTTCAAGACAGCCCTATATATATAAATTGTCAAGATGTACACTTAAGATTTGTGCACTGAATATGAGTTATGCATTTTTAAAAAGAATGGATTACTGGCAGTAAAAAGGAGATGCTTCATCCTCCATGAATGTGAAAGTTCCAAATGCAGGCTAACCCAGGTACGCTGTGTTCCTGACATGCCACCTGTGGTGTGGCTGTCAGTGACACGGTTTTCCAAACAGTAGTCATTTAGCATAAAATAAAATACAATTCTCCTTTGATTTGAACCAGCGTTTCCTTTCCACAAAATTCAGTGTAGATTTAGAATAAGGGGAGAAAATTGGGTTCCGCTCCTGGCTCAAATAATTACAAACTGGTGTTTCACCAAACTCAGGGTCCGCTGGTGTGTTTGCAAGTAGCCTGAGCTGCAGGACAATTCCTCATTGTGCTGTATGCCTGGCATCGCTGGCCCCACTCAGAAATGTCTGAATGCTTCCCCAATCACCTTTGTCAGTGAAGGCTTATTAAAGTCGAATGTGCATACAGAAAAGCACACAAATCATAGGTAGATGCTTCTGTCAATTTTCACATCCCTGTAACTAGAGCCAAGAACTAGGGACAGCACATTCTCCCTCCCTGCCTCTCAGATGCCTCCCTGTGTCCTCTGTAGTCATTGCCCTCCCCCACGGAAAGTAATCTCTATTGTGACTTCTAACATCACAGCTTACCTTTGCTTGTTTTTGACTTTTATATACATGGAATTTTTCAGATGGTCTCTTTTGCAGCTGGCTTCTTTCACTCAACATTATGTTTGTGAGATTCACCTATGTTGTAATGTGAAGCAATTGTTCACTCATTTTTATTTTTGCATGGTATTCAGTTGTATGAAAACACCACAATTTTATGACCCATTCTACCACTGAGGGACATATGCTTTGCTTCTTCCCCACCCCTTTTGGGGGCTATTTTATATATATATATATATATATATATATATATATATATATGTATGTATGTATGTATACACACACACACACTTATATATGAGCTATTGCAAACATTCTTGTGCAGGTCTTTGGTGATCACATGCGTGCATTTCTGTTGGGTATATACCTGGGAATGGGATTGCTGGATCACATGGTAGGTGTATGTGTTCAGCTTTCACAGAAAATGCCAAATTGCTTTCCAAAGAACTCCAGTCGGATAGCATCTTTAAGACAGCCAAAAACACTTGACAACTTTTCAAACTCCTCATAGGTGGTCGCGCTGCCTTCACTGAGCATTGGCTGGCCAAGGGATGTCATAAAATCCTGGCTGTCTCCCTAGTTTCTGCCCCCTTCCAAGTCCCCCTCTGAGCTGCCCCTGCCCTCAGACAGGCCCCCTGTGTGTGATGGCCAGACAGCTGTCAGCAGCTCCAGGTTTTCATCCTTACTGCACCAAGCCTGGTGGAAAATGAGGCATTTCTCTCCCTTTCCCCAGTCCCTCCAGGCTAAAATGAGGGATTAGCTCTCACTGATGTTTATCACGTGTCCATCCATAAACCAGTCAGTGATGGGGGTGTGCCGCACTCTGATTGGCCAGAACGTGGTCACATGTCCACCCTGGAAAGGAGGTGGAGTCAACTCCACCTGAAGGTCTTCGGTGAGGAGTCAGGAAGGGAATTTGCAAGAGAAAAACCACGGCGCTGTTACTAGAAGAGTTTCTGTGTGGCAAGAACATCACACATCCACTGCAAGGGTCATGTGCTAAACTGTGTGCTGTAGGCAGAGTTCTATAACAGACTGAAAACATGAAGGATTTCAGAATCAAGACCCAAACAGAAGTTAGGAGGCAAATCTTAGGAGGTGACATTTACATGGGGTAAATATAAAGCTTTACACTTAGGTCCTAAAAATGGTGCAAGTGCAAGATGGATTTTGCAAATGCTCCTATGAGTAAAATAAATGGGTTTTCATTCAGAGAAAACTCAATGCAAGTCGAGAGTGCATTGACATAAACACAAAAGCGAAAGCCTTTTTAGGCCACATTAACAGAGGTCTAAGGTACAAATAAAGGAGGTGATGATGCCATTCTTGTAATACTAAATTGTTCTGGTCCTCCTCAATTATAAAGGACAGTGAAGGAGAGCATCTAGGTAAATGAAGGAGCTTGTGACTAGCCTTGTGAGACATGGTTGAAGAAACTTGAAATGCTTTGCTTAAAGGGAAGGTTGAAGCCTGGAGATCAGGAAGATACGATAATTATCTTTAGGTCCCAGGGTGACTGATACATACAAGAAAATATTAAATGCTTGCAAGTTCTGATAGGACCAAAGGATGTGAGCTTGGGGGTCCAGCTATTAAGAGTAATACAAGAATGAAGGTCCTGCCAGTTGTCTAAGTAGACAGGTCTCAGCTCTAGGTCAAGGCTGGCTGACCACTCTCCAAGAATGTCACAGCACACTAGAAGGATGCTTATGCCAATTCAGCTTTCCCCAAAGTGTGTCCCATAGAACTCTGGTTAAAAAGAGGTCAAATATGCTTGGGACACTGAAGTCCTGCTTCTCAGACTTCCAAAACACAGTGGGTGTATTAAAGGCACAAACAAGCACTCAGTCAAAGAGCTTGTGTCATTTTCATTAAGCCACGGTTTTCTAAACTTACTTGAGCAATATCTTCCTTTTTCCTCCTAGTAACATCAACTAATGTCTTTTAGAACTAATGCCCTGTGAAACACAGTTTGAGAAACACCAGAAAACTTGGTGCTTAGGTTCTAGGTAAACCATAAGATGCATAATGTATTAGGATGAGCAAGATACTGAACACAAGGGCTTTCTGTTCTCCTGTTCTCCCTCGCTCCTTCCCATTGCACCAAAAAGAAAACTAAAAGCCCCACATCTGCTGCCCCATTCTGCACTTCTTTCCAAACAAGGGTCACGGTTCCCTAACAAGTAACAGCATAGTGTGTCTCTGCTCATGTCGGATAATGTATTAGTTAGCTATTGCTGCGTAACAAACCACCCCCAAAAAAGCAATGACTCAAAACAACAACGACTTACTCAGCCCACGAGTCTGGGGGTCTGCCCGATGGTTCTGTGTATCTGGGTCATGATTGGCCACACCTGGGTTGCAGATCCGCTAGCTTGGGCCAGTCTAGAATGGCTTCAGCTGAGACAGTGCATCTCGGGGCCACGTGGCTCCCATCCTCCAGCAAAAGAGGGTGGGCTTGTTCACATGGCAGCTGGGCAGCATTCCAAGTGAGTGAGGGAAAGATGGGAAGGTTTGAGGCTTGTGTGCCATCATGTCCACCACATTCCATTGTTCAAAGTGAATCACAGCATCAACTCAGAATCACAGGGGGGAATAGACTCCATTTCTTAATGGGAGGTGCTTCAAAGTTGCCCTGCAAAGAGTATGGATAGAGGAAGGCCACAAATGGGGATCAATTCAAGAATGAATCTACAGCAAACATTGATGAAGAAATTTCATTATGTTCATGATTTTACTCCCACCTCTGGCCTCAGAGATGGAACCCTTCCACTCTTTTATCTTTCTAGCATGCATGCACTTATTATGAAAGACCCACAACCTGGCAGGGGGAAGCCCAAGGGTCCCTACTGTGCACTGGGCATTGCTTTATGCTCGGAGATAAGAAATAAGAAGAGCCCCTGCCGACACAGCTGGTGGGGGTATCACGTGTGCAAAAACCAAGTGGTAAGCACCATGAGTGAGTAATGCACAAGTTTGGGTGGCAGCATCAAGGATAATGGGATTGACTGTGCTCAGGCACGTAATGAAAGGGGCCACAGCAGAGGTTCTCTGTGAGCTGAGATGAATGAGGATTTTCCTGGGCAAGCAAAGCGAGGAAAGTCATTCCAGGCAGCAGGAACAACATTTGCAAAGGCACAGAGACGTGAAGTAGGATGTTGAGTTCAGAAAACTGCGGGCATGGCGTAAGTGGGAGCCAGGGAGAGACGTCGGGAGATGGACCTAGTGGGTGGGGATGTACGGCACCCTGGGAGAGCATATTAAGTGAGGGGACGCGGGGTGACACGGTCAGATTTATGTTCTGGAAGGACTTCGCCTGAGGGGGAGGAGAGGCCAGAGTAGGAGCCCAAGAGGAGCGGAGGGAAGGGACGACTTCCGCTTCAGACCTGCTGAGTTTGAGATGCTGGTGGCGGGGGAGGCTCCCTCCCGAGAGCAGAAAGCAGAAGGAGGCTCCGGGTGCTGACGCCGGAAGCGGCTCCGAGTGCAGGGAGCCCGTGGGCTCCTGGAACACGCGTTCGGTCCCCTCCAGGATTTTCTCACTCTTCTCCGTGTCTCTCAATTGGCATTTCTCTCCCCTCCCACTCAGACGCCCTGCAAGCCAGAGCCCAGCCTTCCCCTGCGCTGAGAGTGGGGAAATTAAAAAAAATTCCACAGGGGGATGAAAGGATACGCTTTTTGCCAATCTCAAAGAAGTGACAAGTTGTCGGCTCTCGGCCAAGCGTCCTTTCCTTCCACCCCCTCCTGACACACACACGCCATCTCCTGTGGCCTGGGACGCCGGCGTCTCTGTATCTCTGAGCAGATCTGTGTTTTTCTCTCGGGGCCATCTGTCGCTGACTCCGCTATAAATCTTCCTGTGTTTCCTTGCCATATGGCATAATTAATTACCTCAAGGCACAAAGGACCCTCCTGCTCCGCAGGCTGGGAGCCAGCTGGCTCGCGGAGGAGCAATTTGCCGTGATGGGGAACGGCCTGGCTACTGTGCTCCGGCGACCGGCTCCCACGGCAGGGCCCCCGTTGGCCGAAGCCCCCGATTCCCTGCGGTAGCATCTGCCACCAACTTGGCAGCGGCAGGGTCCTTGTGGTTACCCGAGTGGCATTTACAGACATGAAGGCCACACACCGTCTATTGTCATAGAAGGGAGTGTGCATCTATTAACTCAGCAGGGACCCCCCAGCCTCATTTATCTCTGTCACTTAACCACTAAGTCCAGAACAGTCTGTCTGCGCCACTTGGGCTGTGCTTCCTAAATCTTTCAAACACAGCTAAGGGAGAATACAATTAAAGGAGCTAAACAGCCACTGAAAGCTGAGACTTTGAGCGGGTTCCTGCCCCTCTGAGCCTTCAGCCTCAGCATCTGTTACCAGGGAGGATTATATGAGCAGCAAGTTTCCTTCCAGCTACTGTGTACCAGGATCGACCAACAAATATTCAATCAACAACCAACCCTACACCAAGTGCTGGGGATACAACTCTGACAAGGAAGACGTAGCCCCTGCTCTCGTGGAGGCTTCTCCACGAAGGTCCTAGAGTTGAGGACCATGCACATGCATGGGTGTACATGCACGGTACGCACATCAATGCACAAAATTATCATTGGTGGTGACCAGTGGGACGAGGGACAGAATCAATCAGGAGCTGAATCAAAGAACATCAAGGAATCACCTTCAGAGAGAGGAATCACAGAAGGTTTCTTTGAGGAGGTGATTTTCTGTTAAACAGATTTATTGAGATATAATTCACATACCTTGACATTCACCCTTTTAAACTATACAATTAAGTGGTTTTTAAGATGTTTACAATATATTTTAATATATCTAGCGAAGTTGTGCAATCATCACCACAATCAAATTTTAGAATATATGATCACCCCGAAAAGAAACCTTGTACCCATTGGCAGTGTATCACCATTCTCTCCTTCTGCCCAGCCCCTGGAAACCACTAATTTACTTTCTGTCTCTATGGATTTGCCTATTCTGGACATTTATTATGAATGGAATCATGCACTATGTGGCCTTTTGTGACTGAATTCTTTCACTTAGCATAATGCCACCATGCCTGGCTAATTTTTCTTGTTTTTTTAATAGAGACAGGGTCTCACTATGTTGCTCAGGCTGGTCTCAAACTCCTGGCCTCAAGCAATCCTCCTGCCTCTGCCTCCCAAAGTGCTGGGATTACTGGCATGAGCCGTTGCTCCTGGCCCAGGTTCCTCAAGTCTTTCTGTTCTATGATTCTTAGCATCTCATAGTCCATGATGGCTGCTGCAGCACCAGCCTTCACATCTGTGTTATAGACCAGAAAAAGGAAGAGAAGACAAAATTACTCATTGGTTCCTCAATGACTACCAGGAGCAGAAGCCTCCATCCACACGAGACTGGAATGGGAATGAGAAATAAACCTTCACTGTTTGAGCCATTGAGTTTGGGGGCTATTTGTTACAGAAGCACTTTGTTAGCATTTGCTGGATTGCAAACCACTCCAAAAATGTGCCTTAAGACAACATCGTCTTGTGTCTCATGATTGCTTGGGTTGCTTTCGCAATTCCTCTGCCAGTTTTGTCTGGGCTCGTTCACGTGGCCACATTCAGTCAAGCGCTGGCTGGGCTGGAGGGTCCGCCTGCCGGTGTCTGGCATTTGGTGCTGGCTGTCTACGGGGCCACATCTGATTTCCTCCATGTGGCCTCTCATCCACGTAGGTGAAACTGAGCTTCTGTGTGGCCTGGTGGGTCCAAAGTTCTGCAAGAGAAACTGCAGAATCCCTAAGACCTAGCCTTGGAAAGCACCCAGCATCGCTTGTGACACATCCTGCCCGTCAAAGCAAGTCACAGATTCAAGGAGGGAAAATCAACAGATGCACATTGCAAAGCGACAGAGTCTTTGAGGGGTATTATCTGGGCCTACCACAAGGAGTTAATGGAGCAGGGTGTGTATGGCTGGCATTTTTGTCACCCCCCTCCCGCTCTTGTTCCCCAGCCCCATGTGACTCTTGTCTCTGCAGAGCCCTCGTATGCACATGTCGGGTGGCAATAGGGAAGTCAGTGGGAATCGAGTCTCAGCAGGACACGGCAGCCACATTAACCAAGCTCATGAGCAAAGGGAACTGCCCTCCTAGGCTTGGCTTGGTGCCCGGAGCTCAGAGGAAAGGTCACCCGCTTCTGCTGGCGGGAGTTCTGAGTCAAATAGCTGTGAAACCAAACAAACTAACACCCACCTCCACTGCTGCCCACACAGACGTGACCGACTCTTTTTTTGAGAGAGAAAAGAAAAGATTTTTCTTTGTTGTTGGACACTCTGACCTCTGCAGCCTGGAAACTGAAAATAATCCCCGTAGGGGGAGTGTTGTATGTTTATCCCATTGTTCTCTCACACTCACGGCCACCTGTGCCACACACACTGAGATGACACAGGGAGGGGAATTTGGGACGTGAGCATGAGGGCAAGGCTTGAGATCTAGGTCTTCAGAAACCAAAGTTAACATTCCTCCTACAAATCTATTCACTCATCCCATCCCACTCACCTGCCCACCCCCCACTCATCTACCCACATCCAGCCATCATCTATCCATCCATCCATCGTCTATTCATCCACCCATCCATCCATCCATCCATCTATCCATCCAGCCAGCCATCATCTACTCATCCACCCATCCATCCAGCCATCCACACATCCATTTATCCATGCATCCAGCCATCCATGCATCCATTTATCCATGCATCCTTCCACCCACCCAGCCATCCATTCATTCATCTACCGATCTATCCACCCACCCACCTATCTGTCCATCCATCCATCCATCCATCCATCTAATCAATGTTTATTAGATGTGCCTTCTATGTGCCGGGCACTATGGCACGAATTCACTGCTGAACAAAACTCACCAGGAAGCTGTCCTCATGACATTTACAGCCTGGATGGGGGTTCAGTCAATAGGAAAGTAAACAAAGCAGTAAATGTAAGAATTGCTTTTTGGGTAGGCATATTAAGCCACCGCCCAGGGGATGCCATTTGAGCACCTTTTCTGGGTCAGGCAATGCTATGAGCACAAGTTATCTTCCAATCATTACTACCTTATGAGGCCGTTACTATTAATATTCCTGTTTTTCACAGAGGAGCAAGCAGAGACTCAGATAAGGGAGACTCGCCTAAGGCCACACAGCTGGCAAGTGGCAGAGCCCAGGTGTACTTGCCAGTCAAGGCAGAGCGTGAGGAGGAGAAATCGCTGCATTTGGGGCCTTCCGCCTCCTTTCTTCTGGGCATTATAGTAACATCAGGGCCACTGGCACATGGGATCTCAGCCACACGGCCACTCTCTTTGCACCTGCTCTTAGTCTGATGACTCAAGTATCTGGGAATGGGATAAACATTAACCCAGCTCGTCTCCGCCAGGCCCCACGACAGCCACACCTTCTGCCGGGCGCATGTCTCTGCCCCAAGCTCGGGTTCTCCATGGCCATCAGCAGGGCAGCCACAGGATTGCAGAAAAGACCTTCGGGATATAAACAGAGACAGTACCCACAGCAAAGGGAGGGCGGCCACCACCGGGGCTTGTCAAAACTGTCCAGCGAGAGCCTGGTTTCAGGTGCCCACACTGCCACAGATGCTGTGCGACCCTGGGCAAGTCATCACCTCTCTCCTCATCCTTGTTTCCATCTCGCTGCCTGCCAGTGGGGCTTGTGCCTGCTGCGCTCGCTCATCCAGATATTTCCGAGAACCTACTACGTGCCTGGTTCTGTGGCCCACCCTGGGGTGGGAGCAAGCATGGAGCTATGGTTAGAAGAGAAAAGGCACACGGTGCTCCGCAGACATAAAACGGGTCGGCTTGGCCCAGATTAAAGGCTTCCAGGACTCCCTGGGGAAGTGACGCTTCATCTGAGACTTGGAGGATGATAAGAAGATAACTGGGTAAAGATACGGAACGGGCAATCCCAGGCAGAGGCACCAGCATCTGCAAAGGCCCTGATGTGGGAAAAGGCTTGTTGGGGTCAAGGACCTAGGAAGCCACCACTGTGGCTGGCACCTGGAGTGAGGGGTGTGTGGTACGGGACAAGCACAGGGTGGCCGGGGCCGGATTACGCAGGGCCTTGGAGACAACGGTGGGATTTGAGACCTGGAGCAGAGGGAGATGGGGACCCCTTGAGTTCCAGGGGGCCCAGAGATTCATGAAACGGGCTCTGGAGACCCACCTGTTGGGCTGGGGGCTGCGCAGAGCAGGAGGTCAGGTGGGCCACTGGAGCCTCAGAACAAACTTGAACTACTTCATAGCACTACCAGGAGTGGGTTCTGTAAGACAGCAAGGGTTAGGAGGACGTGGGTCAATGGCTTTAACTGGAACCTGGAAATTCACACTGTCAAAGGGCGAGGCCCAGAGTGCTCACTTTGTGCCACGGACTGTGTAATTTGTTTATCCCTTTACGGTTGGTTTGAACATCCGCTTGGCCGTGGGCCCTAATATTCAGTTAGAGCCCTGTCATTGCAGGTAGCAGAGAACCTGACCGGAGAAAAAGGAATTTATTGGCTCTTGTGTTTGAACAGCCCAGGGGCAGACTTCAGGTATGGCTTGCTCCAGAAGCTCAAATGATGTCACTGGGATCCCGTTTCTCTCTCTCTCTCTCTCTCTCTCTCTCTCTCTCTCTCTCTCTGTCTCTCTCTCGCTCTCTCTCTGTCTCTCTCTCTCTCTCTCTGTCTCTCTCTCCACTTCTCAGGCTGACTTCCTTGGGGTTGGTTCCATGTGTAGATCCTATATCAGAGATGGCATTGGCACCTCTGCGTTTCATCTACATCCCTCTAAGAACCTCCGAAAAGAAGCCCCAGGCTCTTCTAGGGACCTCACCCATGCACAAACTCTGATCGACCCGTACCATACCTAGACCAATCAATGGCGAGGGAGGCAGGATGTGCTGACTGGCTTAGCTATGGTGATTTGTTCTACTCGCATCCAGCAGGTGGAGTCGGCATCTTTGAAAGCGTGGAGAATGCGGGTGAGCGAGGGGGTCCCCATCCCACTGGGACACTGTTGCCACATAAAAGGGGGAGGTGTTGAACTGAATGAGAAAAACTGCACCTGTTTGCCACCTGCAGGGACCTGAAATCCCCCGCAGGTGAGAGCATTCCAGGGCCTTCCTCGGGAGGGAAAAAGGTTGTCTCAAGATTGCTTAGCTTTGAAACAAGGGGTGACATTGGTGTCAAGGGTCAGGGGTAGGCGTGGGCCGGGAAGACAAAAGGAAGAGGAGCAGGCTCTGAGAGCAGAGAGCTGGAGGAAGCAGTGGAAGTCAGGGAAAGCTCCTGGCATGGACTGAGTTCTGAGAACACAGATATGATACCAAGAGCTTCACATGTCCCAGGGAGAGTGCCCACACTGACCCAGGCTGGGGCCAGGGTGCTCATGCTCAGACCACCTTCCTCCCTCCAAGTATCGGAGTGGGGGGTTTCTCTCCACTAACTGCTGGTGTACAGGGGTCTCCTCTGGGTTTCAAGCATCCAAGGGTGGGGGTCTTAGATCACTGGAAGGGCCTGGGTCTCCCTCTGGGTGGCCTGTGGGCTGCCAAGGGCCATTGCTGCAGATGGAGCAAAGTTCCATGAGCACACAGAGAAACAGGATCCTGGTGACATCCTTTGAGCCTCTGGATCAAACCATACCTGAAGGTCTGCCACCTACAGAGTAGACATTGTAGCATGGTCCCTGGGTACCTGTGTGCTGCCTTCCCAGCCATCCCGCTCTTGACTCGTGGCCCTGGCAACTCCTGGGCAGCAGCCACAGTCTTAGACCTCTTTCCAGACTGGGAGCCCACTTCCCTCATCCCTTCCTTCCCAGACCTCCAAACTCTTAGGGTGACCACCTGTTCTGGTTTTACTGGACAGTCTTTGTTGATGTCTATTGCCCCCGTGTAATTCTTCACAGTGGCTCTGTCATTCTCAACGTGTTCTGCTTTGGATGAGAAATTATAGTTCCTCCAGACTTCCTGCATTCCAATATTCTTTTCTCAGTAGCCCTGATGGTCCTGAGAGTTGGTAAAACTTGAACCCAAATTATTAGCCACACACAAAAAAAAATCCATGTTCTCCCTACAAAGGCAGGGGAGGTTTAGCCTTCCACAGCTGTACTCTCCATAACTCCCTGGGGTTTGTTTATACCCAGACCTGGGAAGGGGCCCTTTTTGCAAGGACAAGTAGAATGATTTCCTTCTAAAGGAGAGAGAGGAAAAAAAAACAAGCTCCAGTGCTGAGGGTTTCCCTGCCTCCACCCCCTCCTGTTCCTGTCCTCATTCATCCTCACAATAAACCCCTTGTTTTAAGGTAACTTGCCTGGGTCTCTTTTTTCCTGCAACAAAAAGAGGTGTACCTAAAATAGGCCAGAGCCTGGGCCTCTGGCCAAATTTAGATTAAAAAAAAAAAAATCTAGGTCAGGCAGGAGAGGGAGCAGCAGGCTGAGATCCTTGGAGATTGAGGCTAGACAGCTCCTGCTGCTGGGGGACTTCCTCTGTGCCAGGCCCCGAGCTGCACATCCAACAGCCACAATCTTATTTAACTCTCTTACCATCCTAGGAGGTAAAGACTATTACCTACAGCTGACAGAAAAGGAAACTGAGGCTTGGAGAGTCACAATTTCGGGTTTGCCTCCCAGTCCTCTCAATCCAAAGTCTGTACCTCACGGCACCAGAGCAGACTTCCAGACTATAAAAGGCTAGCTGGAATCTCAGCCATTTGGCATCTAGAAGCTCAGCCTACCCTGGCCCAAGCTGAGACTCCTTGGCACAAACATGTCTGTAGTTTTCTTAACCATTTCTAAAGTGAGTTTAAGGAGTGAGAAACAGCCACAGATCATTGTTTCAATTCAAATGAATGTAAGCAAAATAGGGAAATTGTAGCCTCCTTCAGGTATAGCTAGATCCAGGCGCTCATGTGATACCCTCCCATGTGGCTGGCATTTACTTCTCTCTCCAGCTCTCTTCCTTCTTCTGTGCGTTGCTCTCTCTACAAGGCAAGAGGGATGGTTACAGGCAGTCCCAAGCCTCATCTCTATGGTTTGTAATCCAAAAGGGCCTCTCCTCTCTCTTTCTCTCTCTCTCTCTCATTCTCCCTCTCAGTAGCTGTATAGGAATCCAAAGGAGGATTTTGATTGGCTCTGCTTGGATCACATGTGCACCTTAGGACCAATCACTGGGTCCAAGAGGACACAACACAGGTGTTAGGATTGGCTTAGCCTGGACATAGGCCCTCGGAAGACAGCGGACCGTGATTAACAGCTCTGGGGGGTGGGGGAGACATGGTTCCATCAAGGAAGGGACACTGGACGTCCAAACCTACCCATCCACCATGCTCAGACGACATGTTGCAGGGATAACTGGTTTAAGACGTTCTAATGTGCTTTTCCCTTTGCTTCACCGAGGACAGCTTTTGATCTGTAGCGCTCTAGGCATCCATTAGTCTGGGGACGATTAGAATTTATTACGGAAAATGCAAAGAGAAAGGCAGGGGAGATGTCCAGCTTTGGACATTCAAAATTAGATTAGGTACCAGACCACAGCCTGAAGGAAGAATTCTCCAGCTTCCTCATCATTTAGCTTGTCGATAACTGTGCCAACGTCTTAGAAGATAGAGGGTCTGTCTCACCTGCCCGGAATCATCAAGCCCACGCTCTGATAAAGAGAGGATGTGACATCCAGGGTGACATCGTGGAAGTAGGAGAAATGTCGTGCATTTTCTGACTTCAGGATTGCAGCGAGAAGAGGGAACAGAATGAGGACATTCTGCCCCCACGGTACTTCTCTACAATGCGCCTCAATGATTATTATTTCTGAGCATTTGCTGTTTCCCAGGCACCATGCTGTGAAAAGTCTCACTGACTGTTTCTGTTTCCCTGTGAAATAAGCATTTCTATGCATCAGGACTCTCAGTGCAAACAAGTTCCATCAAGCCAAATGTGTTTGAAACAAATGGGGGGCGGTATCAGATCATGCAACTCGGACGCCAGGATGGTTCATTTTATGTGCCAATTTGACTGAGCCACAGGGTGCCCAGATATTTGGTCAGATGTTACGCTGGGTGTGTCCGTGAAGGTGATCCGGGATGAGATTAACATTTGAATCGGTGGACTGAGCACAGCAGGTTGCCTCTCCCCGTGTGCGTGGGCCTCACCCAATCAGTCACAGGCCTGAGTAGAACAGAAAGGCTGACTCTTGCGCAGTAGGAGGGAACCCTGGCCTGGTGGCTCTGAGCTGGGACATCGGTCTTCTGCCTTCCGACTCGAGCAGAAACATTAACTCTTTTCGAGGATGCTGGCTTTTGGATTGCTGTGAGCTCATGATAAACTGGGACAGACGAGAAGTTGCTTCTTATGGCTGAGCAGAGAACGTGGAGACGGAATCTACGCCTGGCGAAGATGCCGTGCATTGTTGAAACCACTACAAAGGATTTCGAATATTACAGAAACCTCAGTTGGTAAAGCAGCATCAGGGTTTGAGAGGATGGATTCTAATTCTGAAAGAAGTTCCACTGTGAGTAAAATGCTGTCAAACAGCATCACAGGCAACAGAGAAATCTTTCACGAAAGGAGGAGTGAAGGGATGTGGCAAATTTGCTGGTGTCTTGTGTTAAGAAATGGCCACGGTCAGCCCAGCCTTCAGCAACCGGCACCCTGATCGTCAGCAGCTGTCAACAGCGTCAGGGCAAGACGCTTCACCAGCAAAAAGATACAACTCACTGAAGGCTCAAATGATCGTTAGCATTTTTTAGCAATAAAGTATTTTTAATTAATATATGTACATTTTTAGACTTAATGCTATTGCACATTTAATAGACTGTAGTATAGTGTAAGCATAACTTTTATATTGGCTGTGAAACCAAAAAATTTGCATGGCTCGCTTTATTGCAATATTCACTTTATTGTGGTGGTCTGGAACTAAACCCGCAATATCCCTAAGGTATGCCCAGACATATTCTTGGGAGAACCCTGACTAATACAGACACCCAGGAGAAATTATGAATATGCTTCAGGACTGGCTGGATCCAGGACCTTTAAACTATGTCGTGGTCATGAGGCTTCGTCATCTCCTGCCAGGTCTTAGACAAGGTTTCATCATATGGAGCACCTGACGGTTGACACTGGTAAGCCTGGCTCGTGCCCTTCTGAACGTAACACTTTAAGAAAGAAAGGACATCTGACTGGCCTCACTTGGGGCATGTATCTATTCCCGAACCATCCCTATGGTCCAGGTGCATTACAGCCAAAGGGCACCAGGATTGACAAAACATATGGGGTGGGGGAAGAGTCCTACAAAGCAAGGCAGAGAGGTCCACAGTGACAGGTCAAGTAGGCAACGTTACTATGCCCATTTTGCAGGTGAGGAAACTGGCCCAACAGGTTTAGGTGACCAGCCACATACAAGCGTCAGAGAGAGCAAGCATCAATGCCAGGATGCAAACCCAGGTCTGTCCACGGCTCCCTAACCACTTCTCCATACTGCCTCTCACCCCTCGGTCCTTGCCTAGAGCCAAAGTCTTCCCACACCCCGGACCCTGGCCCTCGCATGCAGGGTTCTCAGTGCCCACCCTGCACCTGGCACACGGCAGAGGTGTGGTAAGTGTGAGTGCTGCCCCTGCAGCCGGCCACAGCCCGCAGGTGCCTTGCCGTAGGAAGCTCTTCCTAATCTACCCCATTACATCTTCATCTGGACTCTTCTCCCTGCCCCAGCTCTGAGGAGGAACCCAAATAACCAGCTGAATCCACCCAGCAGCTGGCATCGGTCCCCGCTCAGCCAGCCCTGTCCTCTGTTACGTTCCTAATCCCGTTGAGAACTGCCCGATTTGGGCAGCTCGAGAACAGATGTTTCTTAACGACTACAATTTACTGCAAGTATTTTTGGTCCCCTCATCTTGGCAAATTGTTGGGATTGTGCTGGTTCTCTGGGAGAGAAGACAAAGCAGCCTCCATCCAAGCCTCGTTTGTGATAACGGGCCTTGCAACATCAGCGGTGGGTTGGCACAATGTTTCGGCACTGCCTTAGTTATCTATAGCTGCACGTCAAATTACCCCAGAACTTGGCAATTGGAAAAAAACACACATGTATGGTCTCATAGTTTCTGTAGGTCAAGAATTCAGGAGTGACTTAGATAGGTCTGGGCAGTGCTGAACCTGTAGTCACCATGGCAGCCAGGGCTGCAGTCTCACCTGAAGGCTTGACTGGGGCTGGAGGGTCTGTTTCCAAGGTGGGCCACTCACACGGCTGCTGGCGGGAGGCCTCAGGTCCTCCCCATGTGAACCTCTCCACAGCGCTGCTTGAGCATGCTCACAACATGGCGGCTGGCTTCCCCAGCGTAGGTGATCCCAGAGAGATCAAGACAGAAGCCACCTGCCTTTTATGACCTAGCCTTGAAAGTTACACACCATCACTTCTCTCTTGTCCTAGTCATTAAAAGGGAATCAGTAAATCTAGCCCACAGTCAAGGGATGAAGAAGTAGCCTCCATCTTTTGAATGGAGTGCCAACGAATGTGTGGCCCTGTTTTCACACAGGCACTACAGTAGAATGCAACGTGGCTCTAATTCTTTCCCTTTCCCTGTATTCTCACCCTTCCCAAGTGACTTTGCACTTCCTCCAGTTAAAGGGACAGAGTATAGCTCTTCACCCTTTGACATTGGGCTTGGTCCTATGACTTGCTTGGGTCAATAGATGAGGCAGGGGTAAC
>CAUYRT010010158.1:0-49457 GCA_963574885.1 Lepilemur ruficaudatus
TGTACTCTATGGACTACTTTGACAGAGTAGATTTTTGAATGTAACAAGATAAGTCAACTTGAGTGGTAATATATTTTGGGAAATCAGCTCACTACAAATTGTGACTGTAAACATTGTACTGTAAATGCTTTGTAGTTTTCCTCCAATTAAAAAAAAAAGGAAAAAAAAATGTTTGTACCCCTGAAAAATTCTGAAATTTAAATAAATAAATAAAGAATGGATAGGAAAATACTCTTAAATATTTAATTTATTTTTATAACAGCATTTAAAATAACTGTGAGATTATCATCACGCATTTGCTGATACTTAGCTGTGGTCACTGCATTATAATTCAGTGGTTAACACCACAAATTTTAAGTGATATATCTTCAAGATTGATTCTTATTTCCCTCTATATGTGACATGGGATTCTAATAAAATTACTTCTGTAATCCACAATTTACTTTTCTCAATGCAAAATATTAATAATAAGTATAATAGGAATAAGGTTGTGCAAATCAAGTTAGATGTATATAAAGTGTTTAGCATAGTTAATGGCATTTAGAAATTTAAAAAATCTTGAAAAAGTTGTTATTGTTATAGAAATTGTTGCTATTATTTGGAATACTTACAGGCATCAAATTTGATATTTCTTTGTGGAATACACCAGAATTTTATAAAAAGCTACAAAGTCAATATACGTTTGCTGACATAATACAACCATAATTTTTAATCTGAATTTCTCAATGTATTTGAAAATGTTCTTTTTACTAGGATATTTCTAAATAAGAACTCCTTTATGAAACCTTAAGCAAAGGTAAACATAAAGATTTTATCTTCTTCTGTAATTTGATTTGCAACAGTATTACTTAAAACTCATTTTTCACAAATAATTGTAGGTGAGTTTATAGGATATTTCACCCTGATATTGTACAGAGTATACATTATTGGTAATAAAAGCAATTACTTATAAAATCATGGTCCTCTACCAAAATAAGTTAGAATAGAATATAAATATCATCATATCCAGGCAAACTCAGAAAAGTATTAATTACTACAATAAGGAAGAATAATGTGGAATAATGCTGTAACATTAAAACCATGGCTCATCATTGTAGGAAAAGAAAAATCTCTTTCTTATCAAACATCAATAGTTATATTAGTAACCACAGGAATGTTTAGTAAAACATAAAAAATACCTATGCAGAACCACAAAATGCATTTGTTCCTTAAATTTCCTTGTAATGTAAAATATATTTAAATAGTGGTTTCTAAATGGTCTGAAGGTTGTGTTTTTATCAACGTAAGTTTCATTTATATTAATCATATTGGATAATAGGTTGATAATAACTAAAGATGATTGAGCCAGATAATCCAGGAAACCCATAGATAATGGTTAGAGAATACGGTCCCAAGATAAAAGTGTCTGTAAGAAATCGTATCTTTGAAATGAATCCAGTGCTTTCAAGACAGGAACACTGCTGAAATTTGAAATAATTATCCACAGGAATATAACTCCTCAGTACCCTAACTTGTAGTTTTAGTTTCAATGTTACTGTGGTAATTTTATAAAGAGAAAGGAAAGAAAAAAGTTAAGGACACGATGATTGCTATGGACTGTCTGTTCCCCCACCTCCCACCAAATTCAAATTGTGTAATCTAATCCCAAATGTGATAGTATTTTGAGGTTTTGCTTTGGGGAGGTAATTAAGAGTGGTGACCTCATGAACGGGGTTAACGCCCTTATAAGAAGCAGCCAGAGCTAGCTGCTCTCTTTCCACCATGTGAGGACACAATGAGAAATCAATAGAGGGCCCTCATCAAAACCCTGAGGCACCATGTTGATACCTTGATCTTGAACTTCCAGTCTCCAAAATTGCCAAAAAAAAAAAAAAATTCTTTGGTTTAAAAGCCCCCCTGTCTGTGGTAGTTTGTTACAGCATCCCAAATTGAGTAAGACAATGATAACGTTGGACTTCATTAATTTTCCAAAATATTGCTATAATGCTTTTTTTAGCAAACAAAAGTGAAATGATTGTATTTTTTTAATTGTTTTATTTCAGCATATCATGGGGGTACAAATATTTAGGTTACGTATTTTGACTTTGCTCCACTCGAGTCAGAGTTTCAAGCGTTTCTATGTATCTATCCCACAGATGGTGCTCACTGCACCCATTAGGTGTGTATATACCCATCCTCCAAGGGGAGAATGAAGCAATATGGTGCCTGCAATCGGCTCTGGTGTGCGGGCCAGGAGGTGCCCTGAAGGAGCTGGGAGCCTGGTGCCCTGTCCATAAGAGGCTCACTGCTCACTGGTGGCAGCCGTCTGTCGGCTGGTGTTAGCAGATCTCTCCAACTGCTCAGGAGCCCACCAGCAGTGCGAGATACAAAGGAGGGGAAATTTAATCACTCTACCTACCCTTGCCACTGGTCTCCAAACCTCTTTGGGGCCTTTCCCCTTCCAGTTCTCTTTGGCAACTTCTTCTGGTGGAGTCTCCTGTAATTTCAGGCACCCTTCCTATGGAACTTCATCCCATCTATGTTTGTCTGCCTGTTTATTTTTTTTCACTTTCTTCTAAAACCTATCTTTCTTGCAGAGACACTCTGGCTGGCAGTTTTTCTCATCTGTCATCTTTATACATCCATGTGAAATGATTTTAATGGGAGGGAACAGAAATTGCTACAACAAACTAAGCTAAGCATGAACTGAGTGGTACATTTCTGAGTTGGCAATATTTAAAGTGTTAGTTTAAAGCAGACCAAGGGTTCTGATAAAAATTAGATATGCCTCTGAATTTGTTCTATTTTCTAAAGTTTGCTTTAGCTATACAGAGTCTTCTCTTATTCCATACAAAATGTAGAATTATTTTTTCTGGATGTGTGAAAAATTATGTTGGTATTTTAATAGCGATTGCATTGAATCTGTAGATCAGTTTGGATAGTATAGATATTTTAACAGTGTTGATACTGCCGATTTATGAGCATATTATGTTTTTACACATATTTACATCCTCTGCTATTTCCTTCATCAGTGTTTCATAGTTCTCCCTTAGAGATCTTTCACCTCCTTAGTAAAATATATTTTTAGATATTTTATTTTCTTTGTGGCTATTGTGAAAGGCATTGAGTCTTTAATGAGGAGGTATCAATTTATCAGAATTCAAGCTATACTACAAAGCTATAGTCAACAAAACAGCATGGTATTGACACAAGAAGAGACACATAGACCAATGGAACAGAACAGAGAACCCAGATGTAAAACCATCCTCATATTGCCAACTAATCTTTGACAAAGCTGACAAAAACATGCACTGGGAAAAGAATCCCTATTCAATAAATGGTGTTGGGAAAATCTGATAGCCACATGTGGAAGACTGAAACAGGATCTGCATCTCTGCCCACTCACAAAAATCAGCTCATGATGGATTACAGACTTAAATCTAAGGCATGAAACCATAAGATTCTAGAAGAAAATGTTAGAAAAACTCTTATAGACATAAGCTAAGGCAAGGAATTTATGAAGAAGAACCCAAAAGCAATCACAGCAACAACAAAAATAAATAAATAGGACCTGATCAAATTAAAAAGCTTCTGCACAGTCAAGGAAATAATCTTCACAGTGAATGGACAACCTACAGAATAGGAAAAATAGCGGCATGCTATACATCGGATAAAGGACTGATAACTAGAATCTACGAAGAACTCAGGCAAATCAGCAAGAAAAAATCAAACAATCCCATTAAAAGCGGGCTAAGGACATGAACAGAAATTTTCAAAAGAAGATAGACTAATGGCCAGCAAACATGAAAAAATACTCAAAATCTCTAATCATCAGGGAAATGCAAATCAAAATCACAATGAGATATCACTTAACTCCAGTGAAAATGGCTTTTATCAAAAAGTCCTCAAACAACAAATGTTGGGGTGAATGTGGAGAAATAGGAAAACTTGTACACTGCTGGTGGGACTGCAAACTTGTACAACCTCTATGGAAAGCAGTATGGAGATACCTCGAAGAACTAAAAGTAGAGTTACCATTTGATCCAGCAATCCCACTATTGGGTTTTACCCAAGGAAAAAGAAGACATTCTATAAAAAAGATACTTGCACTTGATTATTTATAGCAGCATAAGTTACAATTGCAAAGATGTGGAAATAACTAAAGTGCACATCAATCCATGAGTGAATTAATAAAATGTGGTATGTGTATACCATGGAGTAATACTCAACTATAAAAAATTGTGAACTAATACCTTTTGTATTATCCTGGACTGGAACTGGAGCCCATTCTTCTAAGTGAAGTATCGCAAGAATGGAAAAAACTTAACACCACATGTACTCACCATTAAATTGGTACTAATCAATCAACCTTTATCTGCACATATGGAAGTAACATTCATTGGATGTTGTGCAGGTGGGAGCGGGGAGGAAGAGATGGGTAAATTCACATCTATGGGATGTGGTGTGCACTGTCAGGGGATGGGCACACTTGTAGCTTTGACTCAGATGGTGCAAAGGCAATTTATGTAACAAAAGCATTTGTACGCCTGTAATATTCTGGAATTAAACAGAAACTTAATATCATCTAGTTTGAAGAGTTATTACGACAATTAATGATAATGCTCAAGAAGTGCCTAACACAATACCTATGGCAGTTGTTCAAAAATACAGTAACCTGTGTTATTACATCTGTGCATAAGTGTCACAAAGTATACATACTTTTTGAAGTTATGCTTTAGAAGAATAGAAATTGATAGCCTATTTTTAGTAAGAATATATATTCTGCAAATTAAATACATGTTGTGTATGTATAAAATAAACTTATACTAGTAAAATTTTCTTTCATCTTGTTTTCTCTATGTCCTAAGACTAAGTACTTTAATAAATAATTCCTAAAAGATATCTCTTTGATCTTTTATTAAATTTATGGTCATTCATTCACTGCCTCTTTGTCATTCTCAATTCTAACAGAACTTCATAGGCAAATGCATATTTTTAGTATCAGTTTTTCTCAACATGTTTTCATGGGACTCAAAAAAGTTTAATAATATGAATAGTTGTAAAATATGCAGGGGTTTTTAAACTCAGGACCTGTTTAGAGAACCATTATAAATAATTCTTCTAGTTAAAATGTTCCTTTTCTTGTATCCTATTATTGTTGAAGCACTTACCCAAAGATATTTACAGAAGAGTTTTGAATATTTTGTACATATATAGATATTTTATGATTTTTTGTACAAAAGGATACTGTTAAATTTCTGATTGTCCTTTCAACTTTCCCCAAAGAAGAAAAATTCCAATGAAAAAAAAAAGTATTGATAAAAAAGGAGACTGTCTCTACATGTAAAGCTAAACTTCTCAAAATTACCCTAAATCTGGCAAGATTATACAACATAGCAGAGTTCTGATGTTTTAAAACCAAACATTTTCAAATGACCAACTTCTCCCTGAAGTGATTTTTCAGCCCTAACCGTAAGATGCTTAATTTAGTATAAATCCACCATCTCTCCTGCACTTTTCCATTATGCCCTCAAAATATGAGATTTTTTAAAATCAAAATTTGACACAAAATACAGAAATATATATATATATATATATTTTTATAAAACCAATCTAGGACAAACTTAAATGAATTAATTTCCTGATTTATCTTTAGTGAAATAATCCTAATGATTAGCATTCTCTTCTATATTAATCATGATTTTAATAAGCTATACTAAAATGTTTGCCATGAATTAAAGTAAAGCTAAGAAATGTATAGTTTCTGAGACATAACTAAAACTCATCCATACAAGTGAAGACATTTTCCCCACTTGTCTTCTGGCAATTCTCTAGCTTCATGATATCTCAAATATTATTTAGAATGAACTCTGTCTGTGATGGACTCATTATGACTATACTTTCCCTTCCATTGTATGAAAAAAACAAAATGAACAAAAGATATGAAACAATGTTCACAGACATTGTACATCAGATAGCACAATGCTGTAGTCCCTGGGACAAGGGAAATAATGAAAGGAAGCTCTTTTTTCACCTCAGCTTTTTGCTTAGAGGCACTTCTAGACCATTGTGCAAGGAAAGTGATCCCAAGTAAAGCATATGAGTTTTAATGAATTAAGGAGAAGGATATCAAAGTTTGAAGAGGATGAGGTAGCTAGAAATTGAAGAGCTGACAACAGGGTACTCATTGATATTCAAAGCTTCAGGACTCTTCATAGGGATACAATTATGTGATGCAGAAAACTATGTGTCAAGGCATTACCAAAACTTTATAAGGTCTAAAAATGACAACTGAGAATCTATAAGCTGAAGTTGCTGGAATGCATACAGAGTTAGAAAACCCTCACATTCCAACCAACCGGAGTAGAGAATCTTCTTAAAACTCTTCAGGCATTAAGAAGAGACCTAGATGGTCATTCAGCAGAGACTTTAGTAAGAAAATAAGTCACAAAAGGTCTAAATAGTGAACTGGAGGTTAGCTGATTTCCGGAAAAAGATACTGGGAGGCAGATGGGCACAACAAAATCCATTACACAAAAAATGGGAAAACCAAAATGCCCAACATTCAATAACAAATTATTGGTTATTATAAAAGGAAAATATGACCTCAAATCAGAAGAAAATCAGTACATAGAAATATAGGCCATGTGATAGAAATAAATTCTAAAAAGCTATTTAAATATACTACATTCACTCAACAATGTTGAGGAAACTATCATAGAAAAGATAGAAAATAGAACATATCAAAAAAGCCAAATAGAACTTCCAGAAATTAAAAAAATATGAAGTTCAACATTAACTGGAAGAGATTCACAACATATTACACACTGTAGAAAAGAACAGTCAATTTGCAGACATAGAACAAAGAGATTAAAACACTGACAGAAAAAAAAAGAAACTTATTGATCTGTGGGAAAATATTAAGTGACTTAACAAACACATAAAAAGATTGCTAAGAAAATGAAGAAGACAGAAAAATTATTTGAAGAAACAAAAAACAAATATTTCAAAATCCCAGGAAAGTTGTAACATCACAGATTCAAAATCTCAATGAACTCAAGCCATATAAAGCCAACTTGAAGTTTGAGACATCGTAAACAAATTGCTGAAGATCTTTGATAAAGATATTTTGATAACCTTGAGAGAAAATGATGCATTGTAAAGAAATAAAAATAAAAATTTACCCAGATTTTTTAACAATTATTATGCAAGCCAAAAGGCAGTGGGAAAGCATTTATCAGGGTTAAAAAAAGTATTATTAATACATTAAATTCTACATACTGTGACAGTTCTTTTGAAAACGAAATAAAGTGGAGACTTTTTCAGACAATGCAAAGCTTGAGAAAATTCACTGTGAGCAGACCTGAGCTACCAAAATGTTAAAGGAAGTTCTTCAGGCTGAAGGACAATAACAGCAGATGAAAACCTAGATCAATGCAAAGGAGTAAAGAGCTGCAAGAATTGTAAATATGTGGATAAGTATTAAAATGTTTTCTCATTGTTATATATCATATTCAATGTAAATTGTCAGTACAAAGTTATAAAAATAAGGTGTGAGGTCTCTCCACATATAGAAGTAAATTCTATAAAGTCAATGGCACAAAGAATGATGGGGGATAAATGGTAACATCTTGCTAAAAAATTCACTAAATACAATGGAACAATATAGAACAAAGCATATATATGTGTTATAAGCCAAGATTGAGGATAAAACAGAATATGAAGTCATAAATACTCCAATAAGGGGCAGCAAAACAAGGAAAATAAACAAAGAGCACTGGGGCAAAGAGGAAACAAGCAGCAAGAGTTATTAATAGGTAGACACTTAATCTTCCAGTCAAGATGGCATATAAGGACCAAATTTAAACTGAACTTTGGAAAACCCATGGCACGGACAAAATATTTGGAAAAATAATTAACAAGATACTGGATATCAGGCATTGCTGTGGCTACTAAATACCTGTGAGATGTTTGTGCTTATGTGTGCCCTATCCAAACATTCTACCTGGGATAGAGCACACAAAAAAAGAGAGTTTCCAGTCCATGACACAGAAGGGGGGAACTCTTGTGATAGTATGTTTCAAAGAAATTAAGCAGCCAGAATTTGCAGGACAGAGAACTGGAGAGGAGAGAACTTGAAAAATATGCAGAGCATCTGCTCCAGTGCTCAACTGAGTACCAAGCAGAGCTTGTGTTTGAAATCCACAAGGGAAGAAATGGGAACATAAAATAATGTTTGAATAAATATGGAAAATTATAAAAATTTTCAAATTTTGATAAAATCTATAAAACAACAGATCTAAAAAGCTCAACAATCTCAAAGTAAAAGAAACAAGAAGAAAATTACACTAAGGCACATTATAATCAAATTTCTCACACACAGTAATTCTCAGAAAATGTAAAAGCTTCCTGAGAAAAAAGTTATGTTATGTATATGGAAGCAAAAATAATAATGAAAGAATTTTATTTTGGTATGAAACAATGCAAATAAGGAAATTATGGGACATTACAAATAAGAAGATGAAATAAAGACTTTTTCTAACATACAAAAGCTGAACAAATTCATCAGAAGACCCACACTACAAGAAATGTTTAAGGAAATCGTTCAAAGTGAAATTATATCAGAGGGATATATGGAACTTCAAAAAAGAATGAAAAACACTGAAAAGGAACTATAGAACTAAATATGTTAGTTTTTTCCTTAATATCTAAGTCTTTTTAAAAGTTACTTGACTGGTTGCAAAAACAATGATAACAGTATAATGAGGAGTTTATAACATGGAAAATAAAAATGTATGTTGGTCTCTTCATCCTGTTGGGTAGTCCCTTATTGCTCTGTTCCATCTCTTGTTCTATTTTTTTATAAGAGTTGTGATTTGAGGGGCTTTTATTAAGTGAATTTACACTGGTGAGTATCTGTTGTGCTGATTTATGTATAGGGCTGTTCTGAGTATTTTGTGCAGAGCTGGTCTGGTCATGGCAAATTCCCTCAGTGTTTGCTTGTCTCCAAAGGACTTGATTCCCCCATCCATTGTGAAACTTAGTGTTTTGCAGGATACAAAATTCTAGGCTGGCAGTTGTTCAGCTTAAGTTGATTGAAGATGGGCCCTAATCTCTTTTGGCTTGTAAGGTTTCTGCTGAGAAGTCTGAAGTTAGCCTGATGCATTTTCCTTTGTAGATTATTTGATAAAAGAAATCACGGAGGATACAAACAAATGGAAAAACATATCATGCTCATGGATAGGTAGAATCAACGTTGTTAAAATGTCCATAGCATCCAAAGTGATTTACAAATTCAATGCAATCCCCATCAAGTTACCAAAGTAATACTTCACAAATCTAGAAAAAATAATTCTGTTCTTTGTCCAGAACCAGAGAAGAGTCCAAACAGCTAAAGCAATCTTAAGCAAAAAGAACAAATCTGGAAGCATCACATTACCAGACCTCAAATTACGATGGTACTGCAGCATTTTAAAAAGATATGTTAACTAACATTTCCTACATATTTGCCCACTGCAAATTCTAAACAATTCCTGGGTGTGATTTTATACATATATATATATATATATACCTTCATATATATATATATATATATATGTATATTGTTCTTTTGCTGTTCCCTAAACTTTTTAGATAGGAAAAGGAGTGAAAATGACTTGACTCTCCTAGAATCTGTCCTGTGGCTTTGGAAGTTATGATTTTCATTGTGTCCACAAAGGTTAGCCAGACCTACCTCTCATGAATCATATTTATATTTATATTCAGTTGCTAAATGATATTTTTGAATTTATACCTGTTTAGCCCATATAAACCTCCTATATTCAGTTATCCACTTGTCTATATAGATGTCAGGAGAGAGATAGAACACTTCTAAATTTTGATTAGAAATTTAAAAAATTTTAGGTTTCATTGAGTACAAAATCTGTCACCTTAAATGTAGAAATAGGTAATAACATCTGTCTGCTTTTATATCTACACTAATATTTATGTGCATTAAATTAAAAAACATCCTGTGAAACAAAATTCTATGATACAAAGTCTAACATTTTCTTTGCAAGTTTAATGGAATGAGTGTGTGTCCACCCAAATAAAGGTTACTTCCACAGGATACTGTAAGAAGCAACAAAGAACCTATGCATGGAGCAAGTGAAACAATCCTAAACAATTAAATGTTGACGGCCTAAGCATATGAGAACTGAAAGTGATTCTTTTTATATCAAAGTTTTAAAAATATATGGTGTGTGTATGTTGGATAAGTTCTTTTGTATTGTTACTTTATTTTTTATTTTAACAATCTAATATTGATTTTTAAATCTAGATAAACCCATAAGTGGATGTGTATGGTGGATAAATTTTTATTTTAACTTCCAGCAATCTAAGAATTATTTTTCATCTTAGACAGATAGTTTATAAGCTTGATGAAACCAGAAACAATCACAGAAGAAACAAAGAAGGCATATCCAACCCCAGAGCAAATAAGGAAAATTCCACATTCAATAAAATAATACATTAGATTATAATCCCTAATTACAATTCTAATTATAGTAAGCTCTTAGTATTCTTTAAAATATTACCCCCCTTTTCCTCTAAAGGAATGCTTTCATGAAAAATAGTGACTAATATATTAAGACTTTTAGTTTGAATTTTAATTGTAGGATTTTTATGCAGTTGCTTAATTTTCTGCAGTGTCAGTGTCTTGATCTATAAAAGGGCCATACGGAATGGTGCAAATTCCATGAAGGGCATTGGTACGATCATTTGCTACTTACTTGCCTCTAAGACTAAACTACTGGTGGGTCTTAGAAAAGAAATTTAAATTTTCTATGCTGAAGTGATTTTTTTTCACAGAAGATATTTCTCCCAAGAAGATATACCTATGGCAAATAAGCACATGAAAAGATGTTCAACATCCCTAAGCATTATGGGAGTGCAAATCAAAACCACAATGAGATCTCACTTCATACACATTAGGATGGCTACTATTTAAAAGAAAGAAAGAGGAAAAGGAGGAGGAAAGGAGAGAAAGGGAGGGGAAGGGGAGGTGAAGTTGGAAGGGGAAGAGATGGGAAGATAAGGAGGAAGAGGAGAAGAAGGAGAAAGAAGAGAAGAAAACAATTGTTGATGAGGATATGGAGAAATTGGAACGCTTGTACACCGTTGACGGGAATGTAAAATAGTACAGCCACTATGGAAAACAGTATGGTGGCTCCTCAAAAAATTAAAAATAATTACTACATGATCCAGCAATTTTACTTCTGGGTATATACCCAAAATAATTGAAAGCACTAACTCAAAGAGATATTTGCATAACCATGTTCTTAACAGCATTTTTCACAATAGCCAAAAGGTAAAAGCAACCCAAGTGTCCATCAATAGATGAACAAACAAAATGTAACATATACATACAATGGAATATTATTCAGCCTAAAAAAGAAAAAAATTCTGATACAACCTACAACATGGATGAATTTTGAAGACATTATGCTAAGTGAAATAAGCCAGTGGCAAAAAGACAAATACTATATGATTTCACTTACATGAGGTACCTAGAGTAGTCACATTCATAGACACAGAAAGCAGAATAGCGATTGCCAGGAGTTGGGGAAGGGGGGATTAAGAAGGTTATTGTTTAATGGGTACAAAGTTTCAGTTATGCAAGATGAAAAGAGTTCTAAAGATGGATTGTAGTCATAGTTGCCCAATAATATGAATATCATTAATGCCACTGAACTGTACACTAAAAAATTGTTAAGATGGTAACTTTTTATATTATGTGTATTTTATCACAATTAAAAAAAATAAAAATAAATATCAATAAATGTTTTTCATAATGAAAAAAATAAAGACATGGTTTAAAGAAAAGACCAGCCACAGACTGGGAGAAAAAAATCTTACAAAGCATGTGGTAAATAACTTGTATCCATCACAGAATTCTCAAAACTCAGTAATAATAAAACAACCCAATATAAAATGTGCAAGAGATTTGAACATTCTGCCAAAGTTATATAGATAGTAAATAAGCATATGAATATATGTGCAAATCATTATTTATTAGGAAAATGCAAATTGAAACCACAATGAGATACCACTACATATCTATTAGAATAGCTAATGTCAAAAAAAAACTTGACACCAAGTACTATAGAGAATGTAGAACTGAAACTTTCATATACTGATGGGAATGTCAAATGGTAAAATTTTAAACATATGCTTACCGTATAACCCAGCAATCCAACTCTAGACATTTACTATAGAGAAATGAAAACACAAAAAGTTGAATACAAATATTTACAGTAGCTTTGTTTATAATTATCCCAAACTGGAAAGAACCTAAATGTCCTTCAACTAGAATACACAAATGGTAGTACATCTACACAATAGAGTATGTATGACTCAGAAATAAGAACTACTGATACACCCAACAATATGGATAAGTCCCAAATATATTATTCTTAGCAAAAGAAGTCACTCCCAAAATGCTACATATTGTATAATTCTGCTTACATGATATTTTTTAGAAGATAAAATTTTAAGGACAAAGAATAAATCAGATCAGTCATTGCCAGGGGTTAGGTGTGGGGGACTGGTTTTGACTGAAAGTAACAGGAATGAATTTAGTGGGGTGATACTAATAGGACTGTTCTGTACCTTGATTGTGCTGGTGATTACAAACTCTATGCAAAAAAAGTTTATATAACTGTACACCACAAGTGCATTTAATTACATTTTTTAAATAACATTTTTAAAACCTAAAAAAAAAAAAAAAAGGAATGCTCTTGTAGTAATGTTTGGGAGTGGGTGGAAGAAAGCCTATAAATTGGGGAATATAATACTAATCTACTTTCTTTGAAAAGCTATTGTACAAAAATAAAGGAATGCAAAGATTTTTTAAATAAAGATATACAATAAAACTTAAGAGCAAAGGCCATTCTATGAAATCAAATTTTGAGTAAAAATATAATGAAATTATAAAAGAAATTGAGTAAGAAATCTTAATATAAAAAATAAAAAGAAAGTCAGCATATTAATATCCATTTAAATTTTGAATTAACATCATATAAAATCAATACAATTTACATATAATGATTCTACCACCATTAAACATATTTCATTTTACTTTAATTGAATAATTATATTTTTAATATTTAATCATATTAAAATATGAGATTATATTAAATTTTAGTGCAATAAGAATATTACTTTGAATATTCCTTCTATGTAGCATTTTGTAGGAGTATAATCTATGTATCATTAAAGCTGTTTCTTTATGATCTAATATAAATTGCACATTGGAAATGTTACAAAATTAATTTACTTATCCTAAAAATTTAAATGCAGCACTTTGTACCGAATACAACCTAAAACTTGAATTAATTGACAATTTAGACTAATCAACTTAATTTTCAAGTTAGCACACTTTCTTGAGACTTGGAGAATAACTATAAATATTTTAAGAGTAAGAAGAATGGTAAAACTATTGATTTTAATTTAATAAAAATATTAGGTATCTTGTTATGTATGTATTCACCCATACTGCCTTCATACAAAAGGTTTTAAAATGGTTTATTAATTATAAATAAAGCTGAAAGTAAGTTAGAAATTATTGAATGAAGAAAGCATTTAACCCCTTTTTTATCTTTAGAAGGCATTGAATTCTGACCTCACTGCCAAATTATGGAACATTTTTGTACTCTAGGGCCCAACTGTATATAACTATAGACAAAGTTTAAAGCCATATGTTTTTATTGAGAAAATACTATTTGCTCTAATTAAAACTCTAACAGTGGTTTTTAAATTATTGTTGATTCTTTTTTACTTCATAGAATTCCTGGGATTTGTTCAGTGCTTCTAGGTGATTTGCCCCTACATTCAGTCAAAAAAATGATTTAAGATTAAAATTAATGTAAACTATTTTTATGTAACTTATATTGAGTTATTGAGTCTTGCAGGCCCTGATGACCATTTAGTCACATAGTAGTGTTATTTACTGAAAGCAATTCAGTAACTGAAGAGGGGCTGCCAAATTCTAAGTCAATAACTCTGCAAATACACACACATATTTGTGTATTAACTTTTTTTGTAAGAACAAAAATAAAAACAGAAAATAATTACCTGGAATTGATATATTTAGATATTTTACAAGTTATATCTAATTGCCAAACACCGGAAATTGAAAAAAAAAAAAACCTGTTTTTAGCACAGTTAATTATGTTTTATTTGTGTACGATTTCCTTGTATGAAAGAGACAATCTTGCTGTTCAGCCAGCTATTTCTATACACTTAGGGTACCTGAACTGTCTTTCTCTATAATTTTCCCACATGATTTTTAGTGCTCCCTGCAAGCATTTTACGTAAATGATGTAAAATAGCAAATCCAAACTGGGCAGGGCAAAGAATTCACATTAATAACTCTCAACAGCTCTGAAGACTACCTTTGCACCTTCCCATTCCTCTCTGTCACCGGAATTCCAAAACTGCTGTGTTAGTTAGGAAAGGTCAAGAAGAATGATCTACTGATTTATATCATCTCTACTGGTATTAAATGATAAGCTGAGAAATTATGCCACAAAAAGCTTAGATAAGTAAGAGAAGGCTGGATAACTCTTCTCAGTAATGAATAATCTATAAGTTCGCATCTTTCTGAATCATGAAACGCTTATCAAGCAATACTGCCAGTGATTCTGTTGAGTTCAGAATATACCAGCCCTCAGATAGACAAGATATAATTGGAGAGTCTTTAGCTATCTTCGTCCATTGATTTGCCACAATTCATGGATAGTGCTCGAAAACAAACACAAACCACATAAAAGCAATCACATATGCAATCGAAATAAATATACTGTTATTCAAGGTCACATGACCAGATGTTCTGGTTTACCAGTTTTCATCTATTATTCCAGAATCTTATCTTGTTTATTAACTTTTGTCTTGGACAAAGGCATCATGATTTGGACAATAAATTGTCAAATCGCCATACCCAAAAGACAATTTTTTAAAATGTTTTTATTTCCTTTGAATGTGTTGATGTTTTCTAAAAATGTATGTAGAGAAATCATAAAGGCTTATGTTTAAACAAATCAAATAGATCTTACACATCCAAATGAGTGTTATCTTTCAAAATTATCATATTGTAAGACTGCATGTTGTTGAGGTAAAACGATGGATTAAACATGTACTGAACTCTCTGTTGCTCAAAGTTTGTTGCGACTTTTTTTCATGTTTATTTTTGATTTCTACTTACAAGGCATAAAAAGTCAATTTTTGTTTTTTTTATATTTTACATATTCACCTAATCAGTCTCCTCTTGGCCAGGCACAGTGGCTCATGCCTGTAATCCTAGCACTCTGAGAGGCCAAGATGGGAGGATCTCCTGACCTCAGGAGTTCAAGACCAGCCTGAGCAAGAGTGAGACCCCATCTCTACTAAAAGTAGAAAAAATTAGCCCGGCATGGTGGTGCATGCCTGTAGTCCCAGCTACTCAGGAGGTTGAGGCTTGCGCCCAGGAGTTTGAAGTTGCTGTGAGCTAGGCTGACACCAGGGCATTCAAGCCAGGGCAACAGAGCAAGATTCTGTCTCAAAAAAAAAAAAAAAAAATCAGTCTCCTCCTAACCTGATCAACCAGCTCATTTACCAGTCTCACACAGCAAAAGATTTTTGTCAATGTGTAAAAAAGTAAATATTTGTCCACAATGAAGACTGTGCATAATAATACATATCCTATTGAATAATTTTCCTACAAATATTTCTATAAGCGTTTAACATATTTGTATCATCTACCGAAGAAGAAATTTTGACCATACTCTTCTAGATGTACACTTTCTGGTATACCCATTGACAATTTATGAATATATGCATAATTAGTCTTTCATTTATACAGCATTATTGAGCATCTATCAACTACGAAATTGTTTATTAATTTCTTAAATACCCAGTGCTAAGTTTATAATTTAATGTAGAGGCATTTTCATTAAGAAAAATTGCAATAGAACAAACAAAAGTGTAATAAAATAGTTATGTAACAAACAGATATGCACTGATGGGCTGATAAGTAAACCCATGTCAGGAAAATGAATCTACCTCTTGCTTATTTTCCTGCTGCTAACATCCCCTTTGTCATTGCCCTCAGGGGCACTTCTGGATGGGGCTGCAATGTGGCAGCAGTCATTTTCTGGCTAACACTAATAAATTGCACCAGCCAGTACAGAATACAGATCTGACTCAATTTCTTCTTCATTATATGATAGTGAGGAGTCCTTAGTTAGGCCATAATTGAAAGTTAAGGAGGATTCATTGATGCAGTCTCAGTAAAATGAAAGAGACGTTCTCTAACATAGGTAACTTCGAATTTTAAAATTCTATAAAAATACATGAAAGACAATGAAAAGTAAAAGAGAAATCTTCACAGTGTCAATGATTGGCATGACTACATTTTAAAAATATATTTTTCCCAAACCAAACTGATACTTGAAAATCAACTAATAAAATTTCAAGAAGTTTTGACAAATATTATTCAAAAATGCATACAGATATAAATAAAGATATATAATATATGCCAAGCTGATTTTTAAACATTATTAATAACAGATAGACTCTTTACTATTTATAAAGGTGTTCTACATATTCAGAGATTTTAAACAGCTTATGTGACATTGGTGCAGAGGAAAAAAAGAATAAAATAGAGTGTTATTAATATAATCAGATTTTTATGAGATAGATGACACGGAAATAAGTAAAGGATAAATGAAAGAATATTTAATATTTGTATTTTGAAAATGATTTACCGCATTGAAAAATGAAGGCTGTCTTACCTGACACTATGCATAAAAATTAGCACTAAATATAAGTGAAACAATAAAATTAAAAATTAAAAAGCACACTGAATAAATATTAGCAAATACCTTTGTAATCCTGAGATTGAGAACAATTTACTTAAAACTTTTTAAAAATACTAACCATAAAAAGAAAAATAAATAAATATAATTACATTAAAAATGAAGTATTTCTCACTGACCAAAGACAACATAAGTAAAGTTAACCAGTATATTAAGAGGTTACCAAATCACAAATATCATTTGTCTGAAATTACTATCAAGTGCTACCAGAATACAGGGAAACTGAAATATTCATTCACTGCTAGTTATAGTGTACATCAATGCAACTTTTTTGGAGAGGTTTCTGGATTTTTCGAATGAAATTAAGTTCATGAGGATGTTCTCTTCAGCTTATTTGTGGTGACAAAGGGTGAAAACTGAGCCACCCAAGGAATTCATAATAAAATGTGATATGTACTTATGAAGGAATATTATTCACAGTGTAGAAGGTAGAAAGTCACGGAGAAGATTTTCATGAAGCAACATTGACGGAACACATCCTAGAAACATAACACTGAGTATAAAATTATTTTAGCTATTTTTGTGGGTTTTTTTTTACTTTGAACTTTGTTGGTTGTGTTAGAATTAATTATAACAACATTGTTTCTAGTTTAAGGTTGCACATACTTAAATAGCATTTCTATTTTAAAAAATTTTTACATTAAATCTAGCTGTTTGGTTTGTTTTTGGATTTTGTTTGTTATTCAAAGGGCTTTCTCTGTTACTTAAAACTTGAGAAACAGTACCTTACACAAGAGAGATTGATCAGTAATGACTGATTTACCCTCAACAGTGAAAGAAAGTGAAAGAGGTATGTTTTGACTAGCTAAATGATAAAATTATTAACATTATTAATTAAACTTTATGCTCATTCCTGGAAGAGTCCATGCTTTGTACTTAGCTCACGATGTCTTCAATGCCTGAAATACTGAAGAGACTGTTTCAATAACTCGTTTGGAAAAAGAAGAAAAAACGAAGTATAAAATAACAGTTTCTCTTTTTAAATATGCCAAAGAATGCTTTTTTGAAAAACGAAACAAATTTATCATCTTACAGGTCTGTAGGTTAGACGTATGTTGAGGTTCCCACAGGGCTAAACTGAAGGTTTCTGCTGTGCTGTATTCCTTTCCGGAAGCTCCAGGGGATAATTCATTTCCTTGCTCATTTACATTGTCTGCAGGATTCAGTCCCTTGTGATTGTAGCACTGAGGTCATTGTTTCCCTGCTGACTGTGTGCAGGGTTTTAGATGCCCAGGTTTTGGAAGCCACACCTGTTCCTTAGCTCCTGCTTCCCATCCTTCAAAACCAGCGACAGTGGGGTGAGTCCCTCTCAAGCTTCAAATCTCGCATGCTTCTTTTTCCATCATCACATCTCTCTGACAGACTACCTCCACCTTCCTCTTTTGCTTGTAAGGGTTCCACGATTACATTAAACCCAGCAGAATCATCCAAAATAATCTCCCTATTTTAGATCAGCGGGTTAGGGACCTCATTTCCATCTTCAACTTTAATTCCTCCTTCCCTTGCAAGGGAGCATATTCTCAGTCTTAATACTAGGAGGAGGAGATCCTGGGGACCAAAATCCTCCCTACCCCACTCTACTTACCACCACTCCCAGTGACTCATCTTGTGCTTCCTACCCCCGAAACTCTGGCCACTATGGATTTAGAAATGTTGTCTCCCAGAGGGGAACATTTTCAACATAGGACACAGCAAGATTTCCATAAAGCTTAAGCGGCGTTTACTACTTTGTCCCTTCAGGATCCTGTGTAAACAGACCAGGAGGCAAGAAAAGAGGCCTTGGCAGGAATAATTGTCCGTTATGGTCAGGAGGTGTGGCTGCTGTTACACAGGAGGGCCAATGAGCATATCTTTCAGGGTGCATTCCTCTATTTCCTCGTCCAATTTTGAAAGTAAGTGGATAAGTGTAACAGGCTTTTTCTGAGAATGTCATGGGTTCAGACAGCTGAGAGAGGAGACATCTGGATCACACACTCTGGCAATCCATTTAGAGTGGCAGAGTTGATAGGGGAGGAGGGAGAAAGAAGTCAAAATCTGTGGGATGCTGCAAAGTTGTTCTTAGGGACACTTTTGTATGTTAAAAATCTAAAATATAACCAAAACTATGTTTAAAGAGAACCTAGAGCTGTAAGATGTGCCCAGTAATAATTCTGAATAACAATTAACATTAAACAAAGTGTGGTGGCACACACCTATAGTCCCAGCTACTCAGGGTGCTGAAGAGGGAGGATCACTTGAGCCCAGGAGTTCCTGGCTATAGCACACTATGCCGATTGGGTATGTGCAATAACTTTAGCACCACTGTGGTGACCTCTAGGAAGCAGGGACCACCAGATTGATTGAGGTGGGGTGAACTTGCCCAGGAACACCAGGTTGTCTAAGGTAGGGTAAACCTGCTGATTCAGAAATGAAGCAGGTCAAAACTCCTGTGTTGATCAGTAGTGGGATCATGCTTATGAATAAATAGCCACTGCACTTCAGTCTGGGAAACATAACGAGACCTTATCTCTAAAACATAATAATATTCAAGTAAATATAAGAATAATTAACATTATATAAAAATGCTCTCTTACTACAATCTGGTATTATTTACCAGAAATGAAAATTAAAATAAACAGGCAAAATGACCAGTCAGGAAAACATATTTGAAGCAATACTGAGGGCTTAAGAAAAACAGTTCAATAAATAATATAAATAACATGATAGTAAATGAGGAAAACATCAGTTGCTATTATACCAATGGCGGGGGGGAAGACACAGACACATATATGCTTTTTTAGTTAATGTTTATAAGGAATTTCTTGGTAAAATTCAGAAAAAATCTTTATGGCACCTTGCTGCATCATAAGTAAGCTGAGGATTTCAATTTAATTGAAAGGAGTAACTTAAGTGAGCGAAGAGAAATTATTTTTTATTTGCTATGCCAAAATTTTTATATCAGCTCTCTCTCTCTTTCAATTATTTATCTGCTACATTAAAAGGCTGTGCAAAAATTTTTCACTAAAATTCAAAACTTTACTGGAAGGCATAACTGAGATGGTATACCACCCTTAACAGGTCTGCTCCTCACATGGGGAAAAATAACATAAACAACTCAGAATAATTTGGGAATGAAAAATGTGAACTAAATTATTAGTCATGGTCATTATTCAGTAATCTGCTTATAAAAGATATATTATTTTGTTTCAAAATGAAAATCTTACTTGGAAAACAAGTCCTGCAATAGCCTATTCTCCTTATTCTCACTTCGTCAGAATAGGAAATGCATTGCATTGGTTGAACTTTTTTCATTGAAAGACTCTAGTCTGAGCTTCAGTATGTTATAAATTTAGGATGAAATGTACATAGCAATAGTATAATGGGTTTTTTTTGTTTGTTCGTTTGTTTGTTTTGAGACATAGTGTCACTCTGTTGCCCGGGCTTTCACAGCAACCTCAAATTCCTGGGCTCAAGCAATCTTCCTGCCTCAGCCTCCCAAGTAGCTGGGACTACAGGCGTGAACCACCATGCCCAGCTAATTTTTTCTGTATATTTTTAGTTGTCCAGCTAATTTCTTTCTATTTTTTAGGAGAGACAGGGTTTCACTCTTGCTCAGGTTGGTCTCGAACTCCTGAGCTCAAATGATCCTCCTGCCTCAGCCTCCCAGAGTGAGAGTGAACACCAATATCACCATTTTCCTTTGAATCTGAAGTAGCATGAAAGAAAATCCTTAAATATTCTGTATCCCCAAGAGATGGGGCTGAGAATAGAAAAGTAGATGTGGAGAGAATTTTTTCTTGGGGAAAAGTCACCACATTGACGTGGTGACTAGAGAACAACCATAAGGGTGACAACTCAACTGTTGACATGTAAGCCTTTGCCTACTGCACTCACCCTTCCAAACAAAACGAGAGGGGACAAATAATGATGGACAAGGTAAAATACTGAATTGACTAATTTTATAGCTACGAGAGAGAGAGAGAGAGAGAGAGAGAGAGAGAGAGAGAGAGAGAGAATAAGGGGGGAAGGGAGCACCAAGATTGAGAAAGAAAGAGAAACAGAGAATGAGACAGAGACAGAGGGAGTCAGAGAGAACTGCTTTTATTAATTTGGCATCAATTTTCTAATAACAGCAGATACTGGGACCCAGGACTTAAGTATATTTATGAAAAATAAAGTTTTCCATTTGCAATTCATGTTTGCAGACTATGAACCTTGTACGAGCTCCACCGGTGAAGACATCTCAATATAGTAATGACCATTTTATAATATAAAGTCAGTGCCATTATATGACAGCAGTACTAATAAGTTGTTCCTCATAGAATGATTGAACAATGAAAAATACCAAGGGAAAAATGCCTAAAAGAGAAGAAACAGAAAAAAAAAAAGGAAGGGGGGTGCAGGAAAAGAAGTATGTGCTTCTCTGTGAATATTTATTTAATACTGAAATAGAGTAACTTGTAAGATGATGGAAATGCCATTCATTCATGGAGGCTTCAGTAAAAGAAAAATTTTAAAAATATGAGATAGCCACTATCTAGATATGAAGGGAAGTAAATAGTGGAGATGTAAGATACTCAGGCAGGACAACCTGAATTAGAATGGCAGATATGAGGAACAGTGCTTATCTGGTTTTATCTATTTCAGATTTCTGAATTTTGAATGTTAATCGCAAGTATGTTTCAGGAATAGCATAGGAAACTATAGAACTGTAGAAATGTGTCTAGAAGAATTTGCTGAATCAAAATGTTATAAAAAGGAAAGCTTTACTAAAAATATCTGAAATCCTGGAAATAAATTGTTTGACAGAGTGTGTGTGTATATACACACATATATGCAAATATGATAAAATATGGCATCATAAATCTGTCAAATAAGTACTTACAAGAACCCACTATTAACTAGGCAAAAGACCATATTCTAAAAATAAACTAATATACAGGAAAAACACAGTCTTTTCCCTCCCCAAAAGTATAATCAGTCAAAACACACAGTCAGTGCTGGTCATATGTGTCCCCAACCTTCCCCTTACTCTCTGTATTACAGTAGGGCTGATGTTCATAGATATCAGCTCCTTGGCTTCCATGTCACTGGCCTTCAGTCTGGGTTCTGCCACAGAGGAGTGCTAGTGGGAGGCTGGAGGTAGAGAAGGAGGGAGAGGGAAGCTAGGGTACTCCTTCCTCTCTTTCTCTACTACCACTCACATATCTGTAAGTAGCTACATATCTTCAGCTGTTCCCAGCCCCTCCAGATGACCCCTCTGCCTATGGTCCCATATCTTCTCCCTAGTTTCAACTCTCTGGTCATCCTGAATTTGGGGTTCTCATAGAACACCTTTTCCCTATGTTAGTACGGATTCCAAATGCTACTGATATTTTGGTACCTTTATCATACCCTATTTGGCTTTTCAGTTCTTCCAAAACCTCTATTCAATAAACTATATCATGTGGACTCTATTTACCTAATTGAACCTCAACTGTCTAATAGAGTCATTAAATTAAATGGGATTATTGATCATTGTTATGAACACATTTATCAGTGGGAACTAATTTATTTTTAGGTCAAGAAAACGTCTTTCAAGGCAACTGATGCTAGGACCTGAAGATGAGTGGGCATCATCCAGGTAAAATGAAAGGAAGATTTCAGACCTAGCAACAGCACCCATAAAGGCACATGGAGGGGCAAAAAAAAGACACAATATATTTTGGGAGACTAGAGCAGTCTAGAATATCTATGCCTTGTAATGATAGAGATTATAACAAGTTGAGACAGGATAGGTAGGCAGGTTAAGATCATGAAGAGAATGTTAAGACATATGAAGAAGTTTACACTTTAAAATATAGGCTTTAACATAAAAGCAATGGGAAGCTTAAAAAGGTCTAATGTAGCTAGAACGATAAGCAGATTTGCTTTTTTTAAATGGCTCTTCAAATCCCTTAAGAGTTGCACATATTTTTATGAAGCCACCAGATGAGAGGAATTTGTCAAATTTCAGCTTGAATTAAGAGAGCGTCAGTGGAGATGGAAAGAAAAGGACAGAATCAAGAGCTGGGAAGTACAATTGGCAGGAATTTGTTATTGACTGAATGTAGGAGAAAATGAAGGAAGACATTTTTGGTTTGGTAACTGAGTGGAAATGGTGATACATTTACTAATGTGAATAGTAGAGAAAAAAAATGTATGTAAAGAAGAAAATTGAACCAGTATGGTTAGTTCAAAGTTAAACAAATGTATAAGATGATGTTTCCAGAGAAATGTCTAGAGGAGAATTGTGTTAAGCACTCAGGAAGGGAAAATTAATTTTGGACTGGGGTCATCAGCATGCACAAGGTGATAGAACTTACGTGAGTAAAGTGACCTCACAGAGAGAGTGTGTGGTATGAGAAGACAAAGGAGTTTAGGCATCATCTTGGGGGACCTTTAAGGAATGGCAATAAAGAAGATACGGCAAATGAAAATAAAAGTGAGTATAGCTCAAGTAGAAGGAAGAACACGAAAACAATTTCATAAAAATCAATGGCAATAATTTTTAAGATGAAACAGGAGTATCAAATCCTTCTGAGATATAAATAAAATAGAAAATGAACATAAATTCCCAATGGATTTAGCACTAAATGGGGTATCAGTATCCTTGATGAGAGTACTTATAGGAATGGGAAGGATGAAAGCCAGATTTCAGCAGGATGAGAAATGTGTAGGCAGTGAATAAAATGAGGCAAGGAGTCTAGATAACTCCTTATGGAAGTTTATTTCTGGACAAAATAAGACATATAGGTAGCAGAAGGGAGAAAAAAATTTTGTGTTTGTGAGGGGGAATAAAAGAGGATTTTTAAATAATTATAGGAAAGAACTGGTAGACAGGAATCGAGAAACAAGGACAAGGTGGCTAATCAATTATTCAAGGTTCCTCCAGAGGAAACCGGGCAGAAAACTCTGGAGTTCAAAAGGAAAGTTTATTACATATGCCATTGGCTTTGTATATTTAGTCATATGAAATTCAAGATTTTCTTCTTATTTGTTTAGTTTTTTAAAAAATTTAGTTTTCTAAAAATTGACACAAATTATATGTATCTATTGAGTATAATATATTGTTTTGAAATCTATATGCATTCTGGAATGATTTAATCTAGCTAATCAGGAAGGCATGGCAAATGTTGTCAAATATATATTCTGCATAATATGATTACATGCTTTTATCCTTTATTCTGTTAATGTGAAGTGTCACATTTATTGACTTATGCACATTGAAACATTTGAAGACTTTTGCATCTATATTCACCAGGGATATTGACCTGTGGTTTTGTTTATATGATGTGTCCTTGTGTAGTTTTGGTATCAGGATAATTGTGGCCTCATAGAATGAGTTTGGAAGCATTACCTCCTGTTTAATTTTTTGAAATAGTTTGAGTAGAAGTCACATATGTTTTTCTTTAAATGTTTGGTAAAATTCAACAGTGAAATCTTTTTGGTCCTGGGCTTTTCTTTGTGAGAGACTTTTTATTACTACTTAGATCTCATTAATCATTATTTGTCTGTTTAAGTTTTTTATTTCTTCATGACTCAATCTTGGTAAACTGTATGTGTTCATTTCTTTTAGGTTTTCCCATTTGTTGGCATATAGTCATTTGTAGTTGTCTATCATGACAACATCCCACATGCACATACATTTTGATTTTTGGATGTCTCAATTTTCATCTTTTTATATTTATTATCACTTAACAGTTGTATTTTTTATTATTTTTAACAGTTTACCTTTGAGTCTTCATGACAAAGATATAAGAGATTGACCTACCACAATTACAATATTAGGGTATTCTGAATTTGTCTATATATTTGCTTTTATCAGTGAGTTTTGTACCTTCAGATGTTTTCCTATAATACATTAGAGTCTTTTTCCTTCAGGCTGAAGGCCTCTCATTGGCATTTTTTATAATGTAGATATGATAGTGACAAATTACCTCAATTTTTGTTTGTGTGGGAAAGTCTTTGTCTCTTCATGTTTGAAGGATAGCTTTGCTGGGTATAATATTCTCAGTGGCCTTTTTTTTTTTTCTTCAGAACTTTGAATATGTCATCCCATTTTCACCTGGCTTGTAAGTTTCTACTGCTGCAAGATGTATTGAAGCTCCTTTATATGGTTTTTGCTTCTTTTCTCTTGGTGCTTTTAATATCCTCTCTTAGTCCTTGAAATTTGAGAGTTTGATTATTATATACCTTGGGTAGTCTTATTTGAGTTGAATCTATTTGGTGATCTTCGACCTTCCTATAACTAATTATCTCTTTCTCTAGGTTTGAAAAGTTTTCTGTTCTCATTTCTTTGAATAACTTTCTACCTTTTGCTCTTTCTCAGCTTCCTCTTGAAGGCCAATGACTCTTAGATTTATTCTTTTGAGGCTATTTTCTAGATCTCATAAGTATTATTCATTAATTTCATTTTTTCTCCTCTGTGTGTTTTCAAATAGCCTGCCTTTGCGCTCACTGATTCTTTCTTCTGCTTGATCAATTCTGTTGTTGAAACTCCCTAATGTATTTTAGCTCTAGCATTTCTGTTTGATTTTTTAATTTGAATCAGTTAGATTTATCTCATCAATTTCTAAATTACTTCTCTGTATCTTCTTGAAGTTTGTTGAGCTTAGCTTCCTCTAAACAGTTATTTGAATTCCTGTCTGAGAGTTCACATGTCTTCCTCTCTGCAGGATTGATAATTGGTGGCTGATTTGATCCATTTGTTGAGATTATATTGATGTGAATTTTCTTGATGCTTGTGGGCATTTGTTGATGTCTGGGCATTGAATAATTAGGTATTTATTCCACTCTTCACATTCAGGCCTTGTTTGTAACATGTTTCTTCAGAGGGCTTTCCAGGAATTCAGGGGAGACTGACTGTTGTGTTCCCTATGCCTATGGTCCTTTTGGACGTTTTAGCACTAGGGGGCATCTTATATTATATATAATTGTTCTATTAATTTGATGTTCCTGTGGGGAGTGACCATTAGAAAGTTACTTTCTGCCATTTAGCTCCCAGGTACAGTGTTTACAAATTCTACAGTAATATACAGTAATGTCCAAGTTCTTCAAATTTATTCTCTACTCACTGATTTACCTAGGCCAGCATCTGTACTGTTTATATATATATATATATATATACACACACATATACATACACACACACATATATATGTTTAGATACAAAAATACTAAGCCTTCTGCCTAAAAACACTTTTTGGGAAAAAGTCAAAAATACTTACCATTTTATTACAATTGCCTACAGTATTGAGTACAGTAATATGCTGTACAGGTTTCTGGCTTAGGAACAATAGGCTATACCACATAGCCTAGGTGTGTCGTAGTCTGTATCATCTAGGTTTATATAATTATACTCTATAATGTTCACACAAGAAAATCATCTAATGATTCATTTCTCAGAATGTATCCCATTTAGTTAAGTGATCCATGACTGTATTTTTAAGTGTAAAGTTGATGAAAGATTATATCCAAAAAGATACACATATATATAAAGAACTCCTAAAACTCAACAATAATACAAAGATTGTGAAAAATAGTGTGAAAGTTTTTCAAAACCTTAAAAATAGAACTATCAGACAATCTAGCAATTCAACTTCTTGCCTATGCTGTTTTGCTCTTCCAACTTCAGCCATGGAATGACACAGCAAGGAGGCCATCATCAGATGTGGCTCCTTGACCTAAGACTTCTCAGCCTCCAAGATTGTAAGAAATAAGTTTATTTTCTTCATAAATTACCCAATCTGTGATATTCTGTTATGGCAACACAAAACGAACAAATACAGGCAGTTTCTTAAAAATCAATCATGCACAGGTGAATGTGTAGAAAACTTGGCATATTCAAATAGTGGAGTACTACTCAACAATAAAAAGTTATCAACTGGTGATACACACAACAACATAGATGAACCTCAAATGCATTGTGCTGTTACAGAATCCAGACTCGAAGGCTACATATACATAGCTTAAGATTCTATTCATTTGACATTATGGAAAAAGAAAAACTACAGGAATGATGAACAAATCAGTAGTTGCTAAGGTTTGGAGGAGGGTGGAGAGAAAAAGAAGATAGAAAAGTGATTGGATAAGAACAAAATAATTACACAAAAAGAATGGTACAGGAGAGTATAAGCAACTTCACAAAATATTTTGAACAACAAAATTACAGAGTTATAAGGAGAGTGGGTTTACCTGGTTGCAGAATTACTCATGTTATGATAGTTCAGTTCTTGGCCACAGTAAGGAACATGAAGTAAGAAATTCCTGGTGATCGGTGGGTAGAATATTCAGGCTGTGAAATTGTGTTTATAATTATTTTATTTTTCCTCTCCCAACAGGGTGATAGATGCTATGAATAACACATTTCAGGGAAACAGTGAGTCTAGATTAGATGTAGACTATGTAATATTTAAATTTAACTATTAAACTACAAGGGAATTGTGTAGATATAAAACATGACTGACAGAGTGCTAGACAAACAAGGTAAGCAAGTAATGGGTTTAAAAATGAGAGATTGATGGGGACTGTACAGGTTACAACCTTTGCAATCCACCTCACTAAGGAATGGAAGAAATGTTAACCATTTTACCCTCATGAAATCTCTATTACAATTTTCTCTAAAACTCATCTTTCATTTTATTATCTCAGATATCTGGATGGCTCACTCCATCAACTCACTCAAGTGTTAACTCAAATATCACCTAATCCTTCTTTTTTCATCCTATTTAAATCTCAAACTTCCCCAGCATTGCCTATTCCTTTTCCTGGCTTTCTTTTTCTCATTAATGTTTATCAACAGTAATGAAATAAAGGTTTTTTCTTTTAATCTGTTTGCTTGCTGCTTTGTCTCTAGCATCTAGAACAGTGCTAAGAAAATATAAGGAGAATTTAGTATTTATTTAATTGAATTTGATTAAATTGTCACAACTCTGCTGATCCTCTTCCTTCTGATGATAATTTTATGAACCATTACCACTAAATACTTAGCCTTTGGAGTCATAAAAAAAACCCACAGCTCACTTTAAGTAAATCTACAGCAATTGATTTCCACAGGGACAATGCTTTCCTCCGAGATGTTCTGCAATGTGCTGACTGAGGTACTCACTTGTTTTCCAGCAACAGTGTGTCTGTCTGCTTAGGCTGCAGTTGTTCTATACTGAACTTCCCAACATACTTCAGGGTCCTTTGCCATGTTAAAGTGTGAAGGCAAGAAAAATAAATGTCTTTCATTTGGGGTTTGAACTGAAAAAGGGCTCACCTTCTTATATAGGGCCTTAACATTTCCTTTGCAATCCCAATAAATAGTCCCTTGTAACATTAGCTGGAGGCAACTTTGTATAATCATTTTGTCATGCTTCCTGCAAAATAGATCAGCTCACAGAGATTTGTATGCAGAAAGTGCGTTTGGTCATGTTCTCAGCCACAGTATCTATGTGGGAATTCAAAAAGGAGGATTGGGAAGGGAGAAGGGAAAGAAGGATTGAATGCTGTAGAAACAGAAGCTTCAGTCAACCACACAGGGCATCAGAACTGGGGATGGCCTTTCAGAGAAGCTCTGAATCAAAGCAAAGGGGCTGGGCATCGTTAGCCCCATATTAATCATCACTGGACCCTGGTCCCTCCATGTGGGATAGTGTAACATTTCAAAGGCGTTTCTGAAGGAAGGACTCAGCTACCAACCATCATCACGTAACATTCTTGGTTCCTGATAGACTGAGTGTCTCCTAGTGACACATTAACATACACCACGGACTTCATACTTATTGAGGGGATTAATAAGAACATATGAAATAGAAAGTAATTAGAGATACAAGAAAAAACAGAATTCTTTTTTTGGAGGTAAATAGAAGAGTGGGTCTAAAAGATAGAATTTTGTTAATATCAATGTCTGATCTGAGAAAAAAAATTTTTTCTGCTGAAGGAAGTACTGATTCATATGGTATATATTAAATAATTAATAAATATGTATTTACATATTTTTACAGGCATTAATACATACTTTTTATAATTATCATTTTCTTATAATAGTGACATATATTCTTAGTTTAAAACTTTAAAAATGTTTCAAAAAACATAAGAATAAAAATAAGAACACATAACTCCACTACCTAGATGATGATTGGTATAATTCCTTTGGTTATAATTCTTTCAAGGTACTAATTTGCTCTTTCTCTCTCTCATTCCCAGTTTCCACACACAATACATGTACATACAAACACAACACAGTACATTTACCCACACTATTTTCATCATAAGGTATATGTTGTTCTATAACACGTGCATTTTATTTAAAATATTGTGGCCATTTTAATAACATTAAATATTCTTATAAAATAATATTCTATTGAGTACATTTTATTCTATTTCACAGATACCACCTTAATTTCTGTATTTCACAAGGTTATCATAATTTATTTAACTAATGAAATATTGCTTTTGATGTAGATAGATAACACTCTAAACTCTTATTTTTTGTTAAGCCTTGAGCAGGCTTTCCTGAATCCCAGTAACTGCAACATATATGACAAAATATTTTACTAAGCATGTTTATAATTTCTCAATATGCTCCTCAGCTTATAAGAAGGCTTTAAGGCAGAATATATCTTAGAAGGTAATCAACACATTAAAATGTTGAAACACTTAAACATGATTATTAGTACTGTTTATATTTTGGTGAATCCAAGTTTTCATTGTTAAAGAAATTCAGTGATTACTATCAACTTTCCTAAGATGGAATATACATTGCTTTCATCTTCATTGACATAACTGCAGACTATTAAACATAAACTTTATTTTGCTTTATTTAAATATTTCCTTTAATAAAAAATGCACAATATCATTTACATATTTAAATCTAGGTAGTTTGTTAGCACTATATATTGCTATTAAAGGCACATTAATGGGGATAATTAAAGAAATTGGCAATGCACTAAACAGGAATTCTTGATATTCTTTTATAGTAAATGCCTTTTGTGTAGTAATAAGCTTTGCCATTACAAATGAAATGCACCACCTGGGACAATTAGCATTATGTCTTTTCTTAATTTTCAGTACAACCAAGAACTGTAATGCAATGTTACAATTTGCATTGTTAGAGGTCAAACGAAATGCTAGATGCTGATTAAAAATGTATTCCATAAAAATATCTGGGGTCATTTAATATATCATATTCCAGTTAAGTGCCATGAACTTTTAAAAGACATCATAATTTTGGTAAAATCATGGTAGAGGTTTATATATAAGTGGCTAAAATTTTCAGATAAGAGCACCTGACTCATGTAATCTAGTAAAAATTGGGATGTTATGTTAAAATATAAACTCAACATAATAATCATGATAGTGTATTAAACTATCCAAAAGTAAAATTATAATAATAATATTTAGTGAAAGCATTCAAATTTTCCTTTCAACATACCCTGGAAACGTGGGAGAAATTCTAAAAGGAATGGTCTATTCAACAAACATAGTCTTTTCAATTAAAAAGAACAGCTCTCCGGAAGGAAGGGAATAGCGCTATACCCCTTAAATTTAAAACAATGATGATTGCAATAAAAATAAATGTCAGAAATACATATAGAAAATCTCTTATGAGGTACATTACTATCTCAGTCTGAATAAGACTCTTATTGAGACTATCTTAATCTCTATCTACCAAATTTCAGTAAAATCACTATGGACTATACAAATGAGAATAAACATTCCAAGAGTCCTGAAATCTAAAACCGAAATATGAACAAAATAATATCTGTTTCTGGAAAAAATTCTTTTAAGGATACCAAATGAAGAAACTCTATTGGTGGTTGATGTAATTTAAACTTCCAAAATAACAATCATAATACATGTCTGGCAATGTGTAAACTTTAATATATAATCATTGTTTGATCATAGAACAAGTCATCATTTTATACTAATAATTTTAGACTCTCAACCAAAAGGATGTTTTACTCTAGAAAACTGACTCCAAAAGCAATGAGAAGAAATGAAAAAATATTGCAAGATTTTAAATGAAGAACAGCTTGTATCTAAGAGTTTAATAAGTAAATAATTTTAAAAACTAATAAACAGATAATTTATGGTAGGTAAATAGTGCTTAAAAAGTAAAAATAAAAAAGATGGAACTATGTATTTCATGCTAAAGAAAAGTAGATAGCATAATACCAAAAGACTTACTAACAAAAAATTTTCAAATGCCTATTATTTTAGAATAAACCTTGTGCTTGGTTCAATGTGTATTATGCTAAACTAGATAGACAAGGCCTCTGTCCTTATGAAATTTACAAATAAACCAGCCATACACAGTCCAGCATAAAAAACCCTATAGTCTTGCAATGTCCAATATCATAGCTTCTAGCCATGCATGGCTATTGAGCATTTAAAATGTATGTGATGAGTCCAGATGGAGATATAATTGCAGTAAGTATAGAATGCACATTGGATGTTGAACATTCTGCACAAAAAGATTTTGAAAATCTCATTAATAATATTATGTTGAATGCATTTTGAAATTATGTTTTGAAAATTTTGAATTAAATAAAACAAACTATTAAAATTTATCTTTCTTTTATTATGGCTATTAAAAATTAAAATTATATGTGCCTTATATCTATGATTCTCATTGTATTTCTACTGGACATCATTGCTACACACTATTTGTCTTTGTATTTTATAATATGATGATAATAATAAAATGATATATCTGTATTATATAATAGAATGTACTATGATGGGGCAACTAAGGAAACCAAGAGGAATAGCAAGCAAAAGTAACAAAAGTTAAATAGAGAACTAAAAATTCAACTACTACTGAGTTACTAGTAGTTAACTCTAACTCTGCATTGCAATCAGTTTGTGTGATTTTGTTGATAGGCACAGGCTATCTATGGCAAGGTTTTTGGAAGCCAAGAAGTGAAAAACAAACCTGGCCACAGCCAGGAGAGACATGAAGTCCTCCAACCTTGAGGAGAAGGATCCTTAAATAGGAGTTAGTCTGAAGAAAAATTTCTGCCCACTATCAAGATTAAGCTAGAAAACTGAATTCAGAAAATTCTGCTTCTAAGGTTCTGCATGTCAATGTAGAAAAATCAATAAAGTGACAAGACTTCAATGATATGTGTTGTTCTTTTAAGCCAAGAACACACACAAAATTTTTCAGTCTCTCCATACATTCTATTTTCTTTAAGCTTTGTTCTTATTTTTAATCACATAAGTTTCCTTATTTGGAAGTAAAAATACCAGTTTTCACAAAATTAAGAAAAAGGGAATTTATCAGATATCGGATAGTTCAAATCTACACACAGACCCTAGGAATTAGTACAAGAAACAACATATGAACCTGGAATTTCTGGGTTTCTAGCAACATATAGGTTGCTTATCCCTCTGTTTCTTCAGATGCCAATTAAATGAGTGTTTAACACGTAACTTTTGTCTTTATGTCTCGTTTAACTGTGTGAAATGTTTTATGCTTAATAAAGTATATATGTATTTTAAAAATAGTACATTTGCAAAATTGTATGCAATTTTGTATTGATTCAGCAACAAATACCAAAAAAGTACCTGTGTCAAAATAAATTTAAACTCCCTGTATTACAGATATACATTTTTTGGTATCTGTTATTGAATTAATTCAAAGTTGCATATGATTTCTGAAAATATACTATTTTTTAAATACATATATGCTTTATTAAGCATAAAACATTTCATGCAATTAAAAGTTAGTACACAAACTATTACTTATGCAGTCTTCAGAACGTCTTTGATACTCAGTTGGGTTTAAGGAATCCTGGGTTTGGTATGAATCCTCAAAGTTCCTCAGTGATTAATTTCCTATAAGCTAAATAGAAAGCTTGTTCAAGAAAAAAGATATTTTAAGCTTAATAGCAGTAGAAAAACTCATAACTGGACAAAGCAACAGATTTGACATTAAATGATTTACAACTATGTACATGAAGAGCTTTAACCAAAATTAAGAGAACAAGAAACCAGTACTAAATTATCATGAGCAATAATTTCAGAATGTAGCTTGATAGAAAAGCCCATACAAATCCATAAATGAGTTAATAGAACCTCAATTGTTAAATGAAACCAAAATAAGATGAATCAAATTATTAAATGTAGTCCTTTTTAGTCATTTTATACAAATATATTATTTTTAAATAATTTATATAAAAAATTTGAAATCACATTACAATGTTTGTATCTTGCTTTCCTACATAACAATTTTTTTGGAAATATTCCTATTACACTGGCTAATTTGTTTTAAGACTGAATACTATTTTATAACATACATATATTATAACTATTCAATATTCTCTGATTTCTAAATTTTTAATTATTATGGATACATAATAGTACATATTTATGAAGTACGTGTGATATTTTGATACAAGTATATAGTGTGTTATGATCAAATCAACGTAATTGAGTTATTCATCATCTTATCCTTTCTTTGCATTCAGAACATTCTGAGCAATTCTTCAATAATATTTCTTTATATATAGCCTTAAGTATTTTGTTTCACTTTAATTAGATATATTCCCAAGCATGAGATTAATTGCAATAAAGCATATGTATTTTTAAAATAAGAATTTCTTCCCATGTTTTTTCTCCTTTTCCTTCCTTTTAATATTCTATTATATGTATTTTGTTCCAATTGATGTTGTCCCACAGACCCGTGAGGCTCTGTTCATAGTTTTTTTATTCTTTTTGTGCTTTTGTTTATATTTATTCATTTTATGTTTTAGTTTCTGTTGCTATGTCTTCAATTTCACTGATTTTCATCTGTTACAGAGTCTAATCTACTGATCAAGACTATTTCAATTTCTGGTACTGTACTTTTATGTCTAGAATTTCCCCTTTGCTTCTTTTTCTTTATATTCCTATTGCTCGTTACTTTCCTCATTACATTCATTTTTAAAAAACATTTGAGCATGCGGTGAATGGCAATTATAGGTATGTTAAGATGTGCTTTCCAGTTATCTCATCGTCTCTGTCATTTCTTGGTCTTTCTCCTGCGTATAGAGATATTTTCCTGATTCTTTGTATGTACAATAATTTTTTATTGGATGAAAGATATTGTAAATTTTAAGTTTTTTTTTTTTTTACTGGATTTTGGTGTCTGACTTTTAACAATGCTGAACTTTGTTCATACAGGCTGTTGAGTTTTATGAAAGTCCTTTGATCAGGGCAAGTCTAGAGGAGAAATCAGCAAAATTTTCTTGTAAAGGGCCAAACAGTATATATTTTAAGCTTTGCAGGCCATTTGGTTGTATCACAACTAATCAATTCTTCTTGTAACAAAAAAACTCCATAGACAATATGTAAATAAATAAAGACATTTTGTAATGAAACTTTATTTACTAAAAGCTAATGGTTCAGATTTGGTCCTTAATTTTCTAACCCTTGGTCTATAGTAGCATGTACTATAGGACTAGTTTAGTTCAATTACTGAAGCACTCAATTACTTGTATCACTACTAAATGCCTATGTATTCAGTGAGTTCTCTCTACTTTGGGACTTGGAAGGATCCACGGCACTGTTTTGAGGTACAGGAATTGTTCAGCTTACATGTAACTGGAAATTGTTCTTTCCTCTAAATTTTTTTTTTTTCTTTTTTGCCTGACCCCATGGAATTTCAATTTAACATGTAGATTGGCTTTCCAGGAAAAACTCCATGAGAACCTTATGTAGATCTAACTCTCTCTTCACTGGTAATATGTCTCCAAGTATTCTAGCCACCTCAACTCCATACTCCAAACTCTATCTCCTCAAATAAAACAGACTTCTATGGCTCTTTTGAGTTGGCCCTCCCTACTCCAGGATTTGTATGTTCCTCACAGGCAGAAAGACAGGGTGCTGGGGACAGCTGCCTCTTTTATTTCTCTTATCCCACAGTTCTATATTGACTGTTGTCCAGTCCCAGTATCTGAAAACATTTTCTGTCTAATTTTCCAATTGTTTCTGGAGGGAAGCAAAACCTTACCTGGAAACAGAAGTCCTCCATGTAGTTTTTAAGAAGACACGTTTTATCAAGAAACTCATCATCCATGCATACTTTTTCTGAGGAAAAATTTTGGACACTTCAGAAAAGAAATATAGAATAAAGAGATTATTCTTCTTCCTCATAATCTGTGAGAGGTCAAAGGCCCGTGGAAGATTTCTAGCATTTTAAGACATCAGAATTCCGCTGTCAAAGTATATGTTGGGGACAGTTGCTATAGCCAAACATGCTCTTATATATTAATGTTGTATGTTACGTATCAGAGAATTAAAACCATAATTATGTAAAAAATAAAAAGTTTAAAATTTTATTGCCTATTCTGATTTTTCCAGCTAGAAAGGTGTTAAGCAGGAGAATTTGAAAAGAAAGATCAAGTTTTAACAGTGACTTTAGGAGATTTTGCCTTATCTAGCCATTCTATACTAAATATTGTCACTTTTTTCCTAAAACAGGTGATATTAATATTTTTAGTCACTTTTAATTCTCTCTTTATTTCTTTTCCATTTGCTATTGTTGTATTCTGGGGTTTCAAAAACGAAAGAAATTGTTTCCATTGTCACTTTCATGAGAGAGCTATTTTGTAGTCATAAGCTTGTTTTAGCAATGTAATTAGAGATACAATATCTCCATTATGCAAGCTCTGCTATTTAAGCAGAGAATATTTAAAGACCTAGGATATATCCATAAAGAGAAGATAACAATGTGATCATGGTTAAATTTCTGAAATATACTTTTATGTAATTTGAATATCCAGAATATCCAAATTTTATAGTAGCTGTATTAGTGTTCTCCAGAGAAAGAGAACCAATAGGATGTCAATTTATCTTGACCGATACCTTGAAAAATATTTGTTATAAGGAATTGACTCACACAATTACAAAGACTGGTGACTACAAAATTTGAAGTGTGGGCCAGGAGGTTCCAGACCCAGGAGAACCAGTGTTATAGCGCTAGTCCAAATGTGGGCAAGATGGAGACCCCAGAAAGCCCATGGTACAGGTGAGGTCCAAAGGCAGTCTTCTGGAAAACTGCTTCCTGCTCACAGAGGCTGGCTCTGTTCCATTCAGGCATCCTACCGTTTGGATGAGGTCCACCCACATTGTGGAGGACAATCTACTGGACTCAAAGTTAACTAATTAAAATGTTAATTTCATCCAAAATTCCCTACTCTTAGACACATAAAATTAACCATCACAATAGCATTTATATTAATCCATTAGGCTTTATTAGGTACCAACAAGAAGATAGACAACTTACAATGGATGTGATTGATAAACTATAAAGGAAATTCCAGTTTTATAGGATATGATACAGAGGTGACATTATGGCAGAGGGGGAAAGAAGAGGTTTTAGAAAGTGCATCAGAATGGGAAACACTAAGGAAGTTGAAGTAATGGAAAACAGTAGTATTAATATATTTTTGTATTCTATTACTACATTTCTAGTGTGTTTACTGTTGTCCCAAAGGCCTTACATAAAAGTAACTGTGAAGACTCATGAGCTTTAATGATTTCACATACTTCAGATATCTGAAAGCCCTACAATTAATGTGATAATTAATTAGCAATTTTAGTAACATAAGAAATAAGAGATTTTTCAACCTTAGCCTTTGGTGTAAACATTCTTAAAGAGAAAACAATATTATATATATATATATAAATAATTAATCTTTATTGAATTAGTTCCTGTTCTGCCTCCTAACTCACAAAGATCAGATTTATTTATTTATTTATTTATTTATGGTTTTTTCTGAGTCTCTATCGTCGGTCTTAAAGCAAGAGTCAAAGAATTGGTGTATTCCTTTTTTTAAGCAGGCTATTTGTTTTTTGTTATTAAATTATATGACTTCCTTACTTATTTTGGATATTAATCTTTTATTAGATATATGGTTTGCAAATATTTACCCTTATTCTGTACACTGCTTTTTCACTCTGTTGATTGTTTTCTTTGCTGTGCAGAAGTTTTTTAGATTGATGCAATCCCACTTGTCTATTTTTGCTTTTGTGATTTGTGTTTTTAGTGTCATGTACATAAAACCATTGCCCACACAAATGTCAAGAAGGGTTTTCCTATGCTTTCTTCTTGTAGTTTTATGGTTCAAGAGTTTAATCCATTTTGAGTTGATTTTTTTATATGATGTGTAATAAGGGTCCGATATCATTTTTCTGTATGTGGATAACCAGTTTTCCCAGCATCATTTATTGAAGAGACTCCTTTTTCAATTATGCATTCTTGGCAACCTCATCAAAGATCAGTTGACCATCCAAAAATGGATTTATAGCTCTATTTTGTTCCTTGGGTTTATATATCTTTTTTATGCCAGTACTATACCACTTTGGTTATTATAACTTTGTAATATATTTTCAGATCAAGAAGTGTGATGCTGTGGGCAATGGACCTGAACAGACATTTTTAAAAAGAAGACATACAAATAGCCAACAGGCTTATGAAAATATGTTCAATAGCACTAATCAACAGAGAAATGCAAATAAAAACCACAATGAGATATAACCTCACCCCAGTTAGAATGGTCCTTATCAAAAAAACAAAAGATAAAAAGTGCTGGCAGCAATGTGGTGAAAGTGGATCCTTGTAAATTGTTGGTGGAAACATAGATTGACACAGCCATTATGGAAAACAGTGTGGAGCATCACCAAGAAATTAAAAATAAAACTATTATATGATTCAGCAATCTCACTTCTGGGTGTATATCCACAGATAATTAAATCAGTATGTCAAAGATCTGCACTTTCATGTTTATGTTACAGTATTGTTCACAGTTGCAAAGATGTAGAAACAACATACATGTCCGTTGACAGATGAATTGTTAAAGAAAATGAAGTGTGTAGATAGATAGCTATAGATACAGACACTATTGAAGATTATTCAGCCTTTAAAAAGAAGGAAATGTTGCCATTTGGAACAGCGTGGATGAAACTGGAGGACATTAGGCTAAGGAAAATAAACCAGACACAGAAAGACAAACACTGCATAATCTTACCTACACGTGGAATCTAAAATAGTCAGACTCACAGAAGTAGAGAGCAGAATGGCGATTGCTAAGGGTGAGGGAGAAGAAAATCGGGATATGCTGTTTAAGAGGTACGAAGTTTTAGTTATGCAAAAGAATAAGTTCTAGACATCTACTGTATGCTCATTAACAATAGTGCGTTGTAAACTTGAAATTTACTAGGAGGGTACATCTTAAGTGTTTTCACCAGAAAAAAGATAACTATTTGAGGTGATGGATATGTTAATTAGCTTTATTGTGGTGATTATTTCACAATGTATACATATGTCAAGACATCAAGTTGTATACTTTGTATACAATTTTAATTTGTCAATTATACCTTAATAAAGAAAAAAAGAATTAGTGTGCTCTTGACTGATTTGTAAGGAATTCTCAGCTATCATATTTTCTTTCTTCCTCTTCCCCCAGGATACTTAGAATGTGTAAAATTCTTATGCTTCTTAATTCTAACCGCCCACCCTCAAAGCTAAGTGCTTTATTTAGTAATTATGAATATTTTGGTTCAGCTACACAGTCACACTGAGTAAAACTGGGGAAATAAATAAGTGGAATCGTGTGCTATTTGTGTCAAACAGGCACAAACCAGCACTCTCACAGTACTCAAAAGATAATTAAGCCACATTCATTTTCATAAGCTTCTAAAGCACCCATTTGAAAAATGCCTGTCATTATATTTCCTTAAACTATGAAAAAATACTAGAATGGCTCCTAATTCATTTGTATTTTTATTTCTTAATTCTTTTGGAATAACCTGTAAAATATTTCTAAATCTCCCATATCACACTTTATTATTTTATTTGAAAACAATAGAAAGACCTATATAAACATTAGAGAGAGTAGATGATCCTAGAATAATATCAACTGGGCCCATTTTCATCAATCATACATTCAAATGTGCACTCTCAGGCTTTGTATATGACTGTATCTCATAGCAGTATAAAAACATTTAGGTAACTGTTACTGAACATTATGTGCAACTGTGTGATCATTCATGAATAGTTACATGAATTCTTCATTGCCCATCCAAATAAATGCCACATTGAGTATTCAATATGTTTGAATATGCAATCTTTCACAAAAATACTCTTTCTTCAGACCATAATGTTATATATTAACTTACTATAGGGCTTTTAAATATTGTATTAGAGTGTGATTCTGCACATAACATCTTTGGGGTTTTGTGCTAATGAGCCATGTGATGCTCTTATACAGTAGTGCCTAGATCAATAGACCTGAGTTTTACTATCCCACTGCAAACAGATAGGAGAGCAGAGATGTTTGCCACTTTCATGATTGTCTCTTATTTTCATTGTTTCATTTTGACAGTAAATCTCAGTAGCATTAAAGGTGACGTGAAAGTTAAATAGTCTAAAAGATTTCCAAAATTAACAGTGGGCTGCTTCAAACAGTAAGATGAACAAAATTCACTTAAAACTGTAGGTGGCATTTATATTTTTCATTGCTTCTTTTTATTTTCCTCTAGGCTTCTTAGAATTAATTAAGCAGCCCTATTTTCCTAAAGCTACAGAGATATTGGGTTTGCTGCAGTTAGCCTTTGGAAGAGGTTTCAGAAATTAGCTGTCTTTTTGCTATAAAATTCAGGGTTTCTTGAAAAAATATTGTAATTCTCATAGAAATGTTAAGTAACAAAATTCTAATATGTATCACTTATAGTAGCCATCACATGTGTCAATGATATTGACAGTAGAGAATAAACAAGAATACCTCAATCAACATTCTTACTACTCTCCAAAGTTACAGCAAAAACAGAGAAAAAAGGCCCCCAAATCTTTATGAATTTAAAATCAAGGAGTGAATAACACAATGCCATTTGCAGTTACTGTAATGATGTCCCACCCAGACCCCTCTGTAGGACTGAGAAACTCATTCCCCAACCTTTTCAGAATATCAGCAGCTAAGTCCCTAAATCCATCTCTAGAAATTTTCTTCAGCTGAAAAGAACATCTGTGTTCAGGTCACAGATCCTCTTAAAGTGGAAACCTACTCCTTATAATATAGGGGGGTAAAGTCATGTCTCCCTTGCCTCAAGGCTAAAAAACTCTGAAGGGCCATCCTATAAAACTCCTATAACACTTCCTGTAAAACTGTATGAGGCCATTCTTGTACCTGCAATGAAGTTCAACTTCCCCCTCTGCCCAATTCTAGAGCCTTAAATTCTAAAAATGTTGATATTAAAGGTACTGCCAACACACTTCCCACATGCAAATCCTCATTTCAGAGTCTCATTTCTAGATATCTTAACTTAAGATGATTGGCACAGGCATGTCTAAACACACAAGTTTTAATATGGGATAGTGAAGTTGGTTCCTCTTTTAGCCAGCTGGCAAGGAGGGCATCATCATTGACAGGACATGGAATACTGCAATTGTAGCAGTGCAATTATTAAAACTCTCACCTCTGGTGAATTGGGATGGTATGTTTGTACAGTGAATGTACTCAAAGGTTCAGTGTGTCATGGTTTTAAGTGGTTAAGGAAAATGTTAGTTAGAAGAAAATCAAATTAGATATTTTTGCTGAGGGACATTGATGCATCAGAGAAGTCCTATAAAAGGTTTTTGGTAATTAATCACCAATGAAGGTGAGATGTAAAATTCAGAGAGCCTCTTTAGCAGCTTATAAAAATATTGTTATCTCCTAAAGATGGACGGCAAGAAAAAACCTGAGAATCAGACTCAGAAATCAATCATAATTGTAACAGTAGCAGAGTGACTTCCAGAGAAGGTTGAATTCTCCATCTTTCCAATAAAAGCTATGTCAATGCCAATTATTTGTCTCTGGTTGGAAAAGATTGGGACCCTGAGCCTTGAATTGGGGAAATTTGGCTTGATGAACTAAAAAACATTAATCCCAGGTCCCCTGAATACTCTGAGCGTGAAGAAGATACTCCCTACTTCCTTGTAAAGACTAGTGTGCCCTCATTTCACAAAAAGGATGAGTAAGTTTTGCTTCACAAAGCATCATGAGCATTCTTCAGCAATAGAACTCAGCTCCCCTCTTAGTCTTCAGGCTGGGGAAGTGCTAGGTATGCTAAAGGATATATCCAAAGGCACCTGAGGTCACTTCTCAATAAACTTCTAGTGGGTTCTATAACACCTAGTCAATATACAGTCAGCCCTCCATATCCATGGGCTCTGCATCCCCAGATCCAACTGGCAGATTGAAAATATTGAGAAAAAGTAAAAAAATAACAATACAACAATAAACAATAAAAACTGTACAAATAAAAAACATAGTATAACAACTGCTTGCATGGCATTTACATTGTGTTAGGTATTATGAATAATCTAGAGATGACTTAAAGTATGCAGGAAGATGTGCATAAGTTATATGCAAATATTATGCCATTTTATATAAGGGACTTGAGCATCTAAGGATTCGAGTATTCATGGGAGGTACTAGAGCAAATCCCCAGTGGATACCAGGGATAACAGCACACTTGAAGAAGCTGGAAGAGTATGATTGGATCTGGTTCCAAAGGGTGCTGCGTCAAAAAAAATACAACATGAGATTGGATAAGAGCTAGTAACTTTACTGATAAGGGAGAACTATCTTAGGATACAGGATTTGATACTCTGAAAAAAATCTCAGAAAACTATGCTAATATACCTATTGAGTTCTTGGAAGCTTGGAAGAAGTTACAGTCCATAGTAAATAACATATACATACCAAAACTGTCATGACAGATATGGTAAAAAGGAATTTAAAATTCCCAAAAGTGACAAAACAGCCATTTAACCATGTTCTTTTTTTAAAAGAAATTTTACAAGATCTTTTATATTGTGAGAATAAAAAGCTATTTTTTGACAAATTTATTAAAGTATAATTTACATTCCATGAGATTACTCCATTTTAAGTGAACAATTAAATGATTATTAGTAAATTTGCCAAGCTGTACAGCTATTCACATAAATCAGTTTTAGAAGATTTCCTTCCCCCTATTAAGTCCTCTAATTCTCATCCCCAACTACATTTCAAGCATGCCCCCCCATCACAATGCTCTCCACAACCCTCAACTATGGGTCTACTCCCCCCCACCCCCAAAGCCCTGGTGAACACTACCACCATTTGAGCACCGTAGTGTTAATCAGTCAGTACCAATTTGATAGCGAGTACATGTGGAGCCCATTCTTCCGATCTGGTGTCACCTCACTTCGAATAATGGGCTCGAGCTGAATCACATAGTGCCTGAGGTCAGCGAGAAGCGGTGTTGCAGAGGGGCGGTCTGCGTGGAGTAAAAACTGGAGCGGGAACATTTTGAACTCCCTGGTGCGCTCTTTTGAGCCAATCTTTTCCAACCAGAGACAAATAATTGGCATTGACATAGCTTTTATTGGAAAGATGGAAAATTCAACCTCTTTTGAACTCTCTGGTGCGCTCTGGCTGGCAGAGGGTTCTAGCCGAGCCCCCATTCCGGGTTCCACAGAAGTGAGTGCAGAGAGAGAGGAAGATAATCATGTTCTTGAGGAAGAGCCTGGAAGGTACCCCATTTACCAAAAACAACAAGTGATGCACTGCTGAGAGAAATGTCATCGTCCTTGAGAAACTCAATAGCACCTGCCCTTCTGTTGGTAGGGTTTATGGTGATAAATACTGTTAAAGAACTGGGTTCCCTTATGACAAGAAGGATAATAGAATCTTGAAAATGTACAGGCCAAAGACAGCATCTAACCATCAGAAGCAAGGTGGGAACAATTGCCATAACAAGTGGCAAAGTCAGAGTGGCTGCCGTAGGCCCTGACTCAGAGAGTTATGGAGGTGGTTAATAATCCCAGCAAACTTAGGATGGGCAGCTGACAAACATATTCCTCCAGACACACAATCAGAAGCAAAGTATAGGTGGTCAGTAAACTGAGGGCAGCCTCTCCAATAAAATTTCATGTTTCTTGATAGTTTCTGATCTTGAGCCCGTTTTCATATCTGGATCCCATTGAGGTAAAGAACGAAAGAGAGAGGAGGAAATGGAGGGAGGGAAAAAGGGAAGCGATATTTTCCACACTTAAGAATATTGCTGTAAAATATTTACAAAGTGACATGTACAGCTGACATCTATGACTAAGGTCAGACCAGGAAAGTGTTCTTTAGTAAATAAAATCTGTGAAAGGTGAAAGCTTACCAATGTGACAGGCCCTTTTGCATTAGAGGCTTGAGTAATGGGAAATGATTCTTTGTGTTTTTATAGCCAAGTGGAGAATTATAAAACATAAAAAAAAAAAAAAAACACTGTTTCTGGCCTGTGATTAGGCCCTGGTGTAGAAGAAATACTTAACCACAGGAAATTAAGTAACCATTCAGTCTTTCCTGCCAATCATGAGCTGAGTTCTGTGAAACCCTTCAAGTCATAAGCAAGGCAGGCCGAGCACAAATACATGGTAACACGAAAATGGCACATCCAAGCTTAGATGTGCAGGGCCAGACAGAAGAAATGAACTACAGGAACAAGTGGCCCAGACATTCACAACACCCACCACTCTTCTACCAGTTCCTCTCCCTCTGCCTACATTTTGACCATGTTGTCCAGCTAATGGAGGAGGAAAGAGGCTGAGCTTAATCTGCTGCTGTACTGCAACTCCTTTCAGGACTGGCTGTGAAAGGTAACAATGATAGAAAATCTTCTACATGGTAAAGCTTCAGTCTTAAGATCAACTACAGGAGATGGTAACTCATCACACTGCCCTTCATTTTCTAGGCTTCCCTTGACTTATAAACCAATAAAAATCATATTTATTACAGAGTGGGAGTGGATTAAGACAATACAAGGGGTGGGCCATAGTGGGTGCTGTGGTACACAGTCCAGAGATCCCCTTCAGAACTTTCAGAAGATAATGGTTCCTTGATGAATCCTTCCCTCTACATGAATTACCCAGTCAAAGAGAGACTCCTGTTTAAGACAATATCTCTACCCTGAAACAATCCACATCTATGACTGGTCAATAAAAGGATGGTAAGGCCTGACCCCATACCTTTCAGGTTGGATAACACTGAAGGATCTTCACAGATTCCGAGTCCCCTTATGGTTATCCTGAAGCTTTTGTTAAGAATGAATCACAGTTTGCCTTTTCTCTGCCTAAACTTACTTCCTTCACTCCAAAGTCCATATCAAAGGCACTGATAGATTTTCTGCATTCAAGTTTTCATCTCAAAGTTTGTTTCTTGTACCAAATATAATGCATAATCCCTAAGAATAATCTGAATATCTTTATCAGCTAACATACTAGCATAACAATTAACTTAAGTTCAGCATAGTGACTAAGTTTCAATTGGTCAACAGGATGATCCAAACTTATTTAAATCAGGGAAGATTTGGAGGTTTCTAATACAATATTAGTAATAAGGAATTGAAGCTGAACTTCTAATCCAGCATAAAGCCATAGCTGCTACCAATATCTCCTGGATATATGGAGTATTTTATTTATGATGGATCATGGTGACCGTAATTAAAAATATAGAGAGATGTCTGGCATGCTAGGTATTTGATAGGTACTTATAGTTCTCCAGAATAATTCCATTTCCCCTTCTGATAACCTACACTGTAACCTATTCCTTGCTATTCTCTAACCCCAGTCAGGAATTCATAGTCCTCCAAGAACATGAAAAAAATTTCCAGCTGTCTCATTCTATTCAGGTTGCTGTTACAGAAAACCATAAACTGGTGGCTTAAACAACAAACATTTGTTTCTCCAAGTCCTGGTGGCTAGGGATTTCAAGATCAAGGCACTAGCAGATTTCATGTCTAGTGAGGATCTGCTTTCTGGTTCATATATGGCTCTCTTCTTGTTGTGTCATCACATGCCTAAAGGGGCTAGAGGGCACTATGGTCCCTTTTATAGGGTACTGTCATGACCTAATCACCTTCCAAAGGCCCACCTTTAACATTATATTGGGGATTAAGATTTCAACACATGAATTTGGGGAAAATATACATATTCAATCTGTAACACCAGTTCAGAGAAAGTCTTGCTACCCTAGAATTCAGCATTTTTTGTTTGTTTGTTTTGTCTAGAGTAGATTGTCCATGGTATGTATCACCTGAAAGCGATACAAGTAGATCTACCATTTGATCCAGCAATCCCGCTACCGGGCATCTAACCAAAAGAACAAAAGACACTCTATAAAAAAGACACTTGCACTCGAATGTTTATAGCAGCTCAATTCACAATTGCAAAGTTGTGGAAACAACCCATCAATACATGAGTGGATTAATAAAATGTGGTATGTGTATACCATGGAGTACTATTCAGCTATAAGAAGCAATGGTGATATAGCACCTCTTGTATTTTCCTGGATGGATCTGAAACCCATTCTACTAAGTGAAGCACACAAACACTAGCAGACTCCAATTTCAAGCCATAATGCAGTGACTGGTACCAGAGTCTCCTTCCCAAAGTAAATAACAATAAAATTAGCCAAAATATATAAAGCAATTATATTCAGGCACCTCAAATAGGCATAAAATCACTGTTATGGCAGCCATGAGAAGGCACCACTCAGATCTCCTGCTGTAGGGAAAATATTATTGATGGACAGTCCCAGCTGCTGCAGGCAGAATCCACTGCCATGTCCACTCTAAGGTCATGATTCCTACAAGCTGATCCCAACAAATGACTGGACTCTCACGGCAAGACAAAAGACTCACCAGGCAACATTGGCTCAAGGAATCCTCATTATCCTGAGCAAAACTTTGTTAGAAATGTGCTTCAGAATGAGACACTTCCTACCAAACCCTACTAAACCCTCTGATATCATTCACAATAGCCACAAAGAAAATAAAATACCTAGGAATATACTTAACCAAAGGAGGTGAAAGATCTCTATAAAGAGAACTATGAATCACTAAGAAAGGAAATTGCAGATGATGTAAAAAATGGAAAAACATAGCATTCTCATGGATCAGGAAAAGCAATTTGTTAAGATGTCCATACTAGCCAAAGTGATTTACAGATTCAATGCAATTCCCATCAAAATACCAAAGTCATATTTCACAGATCCAGAAAAAATATTTCTATGCCTTGTGTGGAACCAGAAAAGAGCACAAATAGCCAAAGCAATCTTAAGAAAAAGGAGCAAACCTGGAGGCATCACATTACCAATCTTCAAACTATATTACAAGGCTATAGTAACCAAAACAGCATAGTATTAGCACAAAAATAGAGACATAGATAAATGGAACAAAACAGAAAACCCAGATATAAAACCATACACATACAGCCAGCTGATCTTTGACAAAACAGACAACAATATACACTGAGTAAAAGAATATTATTATTATTCAATAAGTGTTGTTGGGAAAATTGGATAACCTCATGCAGAAGACTGAAACAGGATCCATACCTCTCATGACTCGCAAAAATTAATTTACAATGGATAAAAAACAAAAATGTAAGACAGGAAACCATAAGAATTCTATTAATAGAAGAAAATGTTAGAAAAAGACTTCTAGATATTGGCCTAGGCAAAGAATTTATGAAGATGCCACCAATGGCAATCACAGCAACAACAAAAATAAATAAATGAGAGTTGATTAAATTAAAAAGCTTCTGCACATCTAAGGAAATATGACAGCAAATAGACAACCTACTTAATGGGATAAAATATTTGCAAATTATACATTTGATAAAGGACTCATACCCATAATCTACAAAGAACTCAAGCAAATCACCAAGAAAAAAAGGGAACAATCACATTAAGAAGTGGGCAAAATATCTGGACAGAAGCTTTTCAAAAGAAGATAGACAAATGGCCTATAAACATGTGAAAAAATGTTTAACATCACTAATCATCAGGAAAATGCAAATCAAAATCACAATGAGATATCACCTTACCCTAATTAGAATGGCTTTTGTTAAAAAGTCCAAAACCAATAGATGCTGGTGTAGATGCAGAGAGAAAGGAATGCTTGTACACTGTTGGTGGGACTGCAAATTAGTACAACTTCTATGGAAAACATTATGGAGATTTCTGCAAGAACTAAAAGTAGACTACCGTTAGATCCAGCAATCCCACTACTGGATATTTACCCATAGAAAAATAATTCATTTTATCAGCAAGACACCTGCACTTGAACATTTATTGGAGCACAATTAAAAATTGCAAAGATGTGAAATCAACCCAAGTACTCATAAATTCATGAGTGGATTAACAAAATGTGTTATGTGCATACTATGGGATACTACTCAGCCATGAAGAAGGATGAATTAAGGGCTTTTGAAACAATTTGAACACAACTGGATATCATTCTCTAAAGTATCTAAAGAATGAAAAAACAAATACCACTTGTATTTACCATTAAATTGTAACTAACTGATGATCACACATGTGCACAGAGGGAAGTATAACTCAATTGAAACCAGAGAGAAGGGGAGAGGGGGGGTGGGCAAAAACTTACCTAACAGGTACAATGAAAACTATCTGGGTGACAGGCACACTTATAACCCTGACGTAAGCATAACAAAATCTATACATTAACCACAAACATTTGTATCCTGTAATATTTTGAAATAAAAAAATACTAATGTCTTCTGATGGGTAACATTGTCTTGGGGACTTTCCATATGCTTAACTGAAACTCTCATAGTGTTGTACTAAAGGCTGAAAGTACATTTTCTATAGAGCCCTCCTTCCTTCTCTCTACATTCTCTGGGGTAAGACTTGCGTAACACTCTAATGGTTCCCTCCTCCTCCCCTGGCTGCCCTACCTCTTATTCCTCTAGTCATTTCCTTCAGTATGTCTTTTGCATGTGTAATCCTGCCTTGGCTTCTGCCTTTCAGAGGAAATGAACTAACATATGTGAACCTGAGAGAAGACAAATGCTTGGGATGAGTCTCATGTTCACTGGTTTCTGAATGCATGGGCTTTCTGAATTGAGACACAAGAGTTAGAAAGCAAACAGAGTACAGTTTGCTGAGTTACAGAGCAGATCTTGAAGTTTTGGGCCCATAAACAGGCTGTATTTGCAAGATAAGTAACATAAAAGACAGAAATACACAAGAGCAGTAGCCCTAGTATTCTATGCATGTTTCTCCCACATTATTGAGTGAAGACAGGACTACACATACGCAGTGAATCTTAACACAATGCAACAAAGAGGAACTGCTGCAGGGTGAAAGTTAACACAGACGTCAGAGGTCGTGTGAGGATGGGAAGTGTTGGTTACAACATATCCAAGACTTCCTATAATGTATTATTTTTCTTCAATATTCAGCACACACACACACAAAAATAATATGAGGCATGAAAATTTGTGACCCACAATCAAGAGAAAGTAAACATGTCCCAGGATAACCCAGGTGTAGGAATTATCAAAGAGAACTTTAAAACAAATGTAAATATAATAAAGGTATTAATATTTCAAGGAAAGTTGGACATGATGAACGAGAAGATGAGGACTCTTAGAAGTGATGATAAAAAAATCTATAAAAGTGAAACAAGTGGAAATGCAAAATTAAAAGTACAATACCTGAAATGAAAAATTTATTGGATAAGCTTAATACAAGATTAGATATAGTATGAGAAAGTATTAGTAAAGTTGAACACAGTCCAGTGCAAATTATCAAACCTAAATAATAGAAAAAAATGGCTGGAAAAAATATGTTCAGTGGCCAATGTTAAAATGCCAAGTGGTATGATACATGCTATTAGAGTTTCAAAGAAGAAAGAAAAAATGAGTCAGAAAAACAGTTTAAGAAGGAAGGCCAAAACTTTCCCACACTTTGTGAAAAATATCATCTTACTGATCTAGAAAGATTGTTAGGCAACTCCTAGACACATATTAATTATAACCAGACTGTTGAAAATTAAAAGATAAGAAAAAGAATGTTGAGGGAAGCCAGATTAAAAGGCACATACAGAGGAATAAATATATTAATCATAGCTGCTTTCACATAAAAAATAAAAATGGAGAAATAAAAAACAAAATTTGTAAAGTGCTGGAACAAAAACAAATATTATCTACACAGTGTTCTATAGCAAGAAAAAATATATTAAATATGTTTTCGTACCTTTTTGATATATCATAGTTATACATATTTTTGAGATACCTTTGATATTTTGATATTTTATACAATATGTAATGATCAAATAAGGGTAACTGGCATATTGATCACCTCAAACATTTATCTTTTTTTTGTGTTTAGAACATTACAATTTTTCTCTTATAGCTATTTTGAAAAATATGATAAATTATTGTTAACTGTAATTTCCCTATTGTACTAGCAAATACTGGAAATTATTCCTTCTATATTTTAAAAAGTAGGGTGAAATGAAGAATATATTACTAGCATAACTACATTTCAAGAAATATAAAAGGAAGTGTTTCAAGTAGAAGAAAAATTGTGCCACATGAAAATTCAAATCTGCATAAAATAATAATAAAAGTATAATAATAAAGACATCTGCACTCGAATGTTTATGGCAGCACAATTCACTATTGCTAGGTCGTGGAAACAACCCAAGTGCCCGTCAATTCATGAGTGGATTATTAAAATTTGGTATATGTTTACAATGGAATATTACTCAATTTTAAGAAACGACAGTGAGCTA
>CAUYRT010010159.1:0-13736 GCA_963574885.1 Lepilemur ruficaudatus
TTTTAAGTGTACAATTAAATGATTTTCAGTGAATTTACCAAGATGTACAGTTAATCACATAAATCAGTTTTAGAGGAATCCCTTTCCCCTTTGGGGCCCCTAATTCCGCTCCCCAACTACTTTTCAAGCATGTCCCACCCATCCACAGTGCCCACCACGTCGCTCAGACATGGGTTTGCCCCCCACCCCCCAATTCCCTAGTGACCACTCCCACCATTTGAGTACCATAGTGTTAATCAGTCAGTACCAGTTTGATGGCGAGTACAAGTGGGGCCCATTATTCAAAGTGAGGTGACATATACCAAATTTTAATAATCCACTCATGAATTGACAGGCACTTGGGTTGTTTCCACATCCTTGCAATAGTGAATTGTGCTGCCATAAACATTCAGATGCAGACATCTTTATTATAGAATATCTTTTGCTCTTTTGGGTAGATGCCTAATAGTGCAATTTCTGGATCAAATGGTATCTCTACTTTTAGCTCTTTGAGGTATCTCCAAATTCTTTTCCAAAGAGGTTGCACTAATTTGCAGTCCCAACAGCAGTGTAAGAGTGTTCCTGTCTCTCCACATCCTCGTCAGCATTTGTTGTTTTGCGATTTTTGATAGAGGCCGATCTCACTGGGGTTAGGTGATATCTCATTGTGGTTTTGATTTGCATTTCTCTAATGATTAGAGATGTCTAGCATTGTTTTATACGTTTGCTGGCCATTATTCTGTCTTCTTTTGAAAAGTTTCTGTTCATTTTCTTTGCCCGTTTATTGATGGGATTGTTTGATTTTTTTCTTGTTGGTTTTTTTAAGTTCTAGATAAATTCTTGTTATCAGCCCTTTATCGGATGTGTAGAGAGCAAATATTTTCTCCCATTCTGTAGGCTGTCTATTAGCTTTAATGATAGTTTTCTTGGCTGTGAAAAAGCTTTTTACTTTGATCAGATCCCATTTATTTATTTTTGTTGCTGTGGTGATTGCTTTTGGGGATCTTATTCAAAAATTCTTTGCCTAGGACAATGTCTGAAAGGGTCTTCCAAACATCTTCTTCTAGAATTCTTAAGGTTTCATGCCTTAGGTTTAAGTCTGTTATCCATGTTGAATTGATTTTTGTGAGAGGTGAGAGGACGGGATCCAGTTTAACAACAAATAACTTAGGCAGAGTTGCAGGAATACAGGTATTAAGCACTCCAGACAGATCACTGTGTGATGAATCCAATTACTAAAAAGTGTTGATATAACAGTAGCTGGCAGTTCTTGCTAACTTTCATTTTTACTGTTATATAATCATGTATTTTTATTTTTGCATAGTCCCCAACACAAGGTAAATCTGATGATGAGATTACATTCCAACTCTTAAATGTAAAGGCAAAATGCTGTGTTGAACTTTTAGGAAATATTGTTAGAGAGAGGAGGGCATGTGCTCTTTCTTTTACTATTTTCTGCAATGCAAGTATGCTTAATGTTTCACTGGCATCTTACTAAACTATGATGTAACCTTAATAAGCAATGGAAACATCTTGAACAACCAGTGGGGTAAAAAGAAATTAAAAAGGAAATTTGAAAATACCATGAGACAACTGAAAATGCAAACACACACAATAAAACTTATGGGATACTGCAAAAGCAGTAAGTACTAAGAGAGAAGTTAATAGCAATAAATTCCCACATTAAAAAAAAGAAGAAAGATCTCAAACAAAAAATGTGAATTTACACCTCAAGGAACCAGCAAAAAAACCCCACAAACTAAGGCCACTATTAACAAAAAGGAAATAACAGATATTAAAGTAGAACTAAACAAAATAGAAAATAGAAAAACAATTAAAAAATCAGCATAATAAAGAGTTGGTTTTCTGAAAAGATATGCAAAGTTGAAAAGCTTTTAGCTTGATTAGGAAAAAAGAGAAAAGACAAATATATAAAACCAGAAATGAAATAGGAAGCATTAATATTGATGCCATAGAAATAAAAAGGATCATAAAGATTACTATAAACAGTTATTCAACAAAAACTGGATAACCTAGAAAAAAATGAATAAGTTCCTAGAAATATACAATCTACCAAGACTGAAGTATGAAGAAATAGAAAATCTGAACAGATGTATGACTAGTAAGAAGATTAAATCAATAATCAAAAACTGCCCAACAGAGAAAAGCACACACCAGATGGCTTCACTAGTGAATTCTACCAAACATTTAAAGAAGAGCTGAAGTCAATCTTCTTTAAACTCTTACCAAAAAAAAAAAAAAAAAAAGAAGAAGAGAGAACATTTCCAAACTCATTATTTAATGGAGTCAGCACTACCCTAATATTAAAGCCAGACAAAGCCACCACAAGAAAATTAAACCATAGGCTAATATTCCTGATTATTATAGATACAAAAATCTTCAACAAAATACTAGCAAAATGAATCCAACATCACATTAAAAAATTATAACTATAACCAAGTGGTATTTAGTCCCGGGATGCAAGGATATATCCACATACAGAAATCAATTAATGTGATAGATCACATTAACAAAAGAAAGGATAAAAGCCACATTATCATCTCAGTAAATGCAGAAAAAGAGTTTGAAAAAATTCAACATCCTTTCATGACATAACTTCTCAAGGTATTAAATATATAAGAAATGCACCTCAACATCATAAAGGACATATCTGACAAGCTCACAGCTAACAAACATATACTCAATAGTGAAAAGCTGAAAGCTTTTTCCCTAATATCAGGAACAAGACAAAGATATCCACTCTGCTACTTCTATTCAGCATAGTACTGGAAGTCCTAGCCAGAATAATAAGGCAAGAAAAATAAATAAAGGCATCCAAATCAGAAAGGAAGAACTAAAATTGTCCCTGGATGTAGACAATATGAGCTTATATAAAGACTATTTGGAAGACTTCATAAAGAAAGAACTGTTAAAAATACTAAATAAATTCAGTTATGTTGCAGGATAGAAAATCAATATACAAAATTAGTGTGTTTCTATACACTAACAACAGACTATCTGAAAAAGAAATTAGGCAAACAATCCCTTTACGATACACCAAAAAGAATAAAACACTTAGTAATAAACTTAGTAAGAAAGTAAAGACATATATTAAGACTTATAAAACATTTATGAAAGAAATTAAGACACAAACAAATGAAAAAGCACCCCATGTTCATGTACTTGGAGACAATATTGTTAAAATATCCATATGTCCCAAATTGATCTACAGATGCAATGCAATACCTATTAAATCACAATGGCACTTTTTACAGAAATAGAAAAAAATTCCAAATCCATATGGAACTGCAAAAAAACATGAATAGCTAAATTAATCATGAGAAAAAACAGAGCTCGAGGCATACCATTTCCTGATTTCAAAATATATTGCAAAGCTATAGTAATCAAAGCAGTATGGTACTGGCAAAAAGAGACATATAGAACAATGGAACAGAAAAAACAACTCAGATATAAACCCATGCCTATATGACCAACTGATCTTCAGTAAGGGCAAAAATACACAATGGAGAAAGAATTGTTTCTTAAAAAAATAGTGCTGAGAAAACTGTATATCCTCATGCAAAAGAATGAAATTGGACCCTTATACCATATGCAAATATCAACTCAAAATGGATTACACTTACATGTAAAACCTGAAATTATAAAAATACTAGAAGAAAACAGAGGAAAAGCTCATGATATTGGTCTTGGCAATGATTTTATGGATATGACAACAAAAGCACAGGTAATCAAAACAAATATAAACAAGTGAGACTACATCAAACTAAAAAGCTTCTGCACAGCAAAGGAAACAACAGAGTGAAAAGACAACTAAAGGTTGGGAGAAAATATTTGCAAACCACATATTTGATAAGGGGCTACTCTCCAAAATATATGAGAAACTTCTACAACCAAATAGCAAATAAACAAACAAATGAACAAAAAACTAATAATCTGATTAAAAAATGGATTAATGACTTGAATAGACATTTGTCCCAAGAAGACATACAAATAGCCTGTAGATATATAAAAGATGTTCAAAATCACTAATCATCAGAGAAATGTAAATCAAAAGCACAATGGGTTATCACTTCACACCTGTCAAGATGGTTATAATAAAGTGACAAGTGTTGGCAAGAATGTGGAGAAATTGAAACCCTTGCACACGGTTGGCAGGAATGTAAAATGGTGCAGCAACTATGGAAAACAGTATGGAGGTTTCTGTAAATATTAACAATATAACTACCATATGATCCAAGAATCTCATTTCTGAGAATTCATCCAAAATAATTGAAATCAGGATTTTGAAGAGATATTAGCATTCCTGTGGTCATTGTAACACTATTCACAATAGCCAAGAAGTGGTAACAACCTAAATATCCATTCACAGATGAATGGATAAAGAAATGTCTGTTATAGCATACTATAACACACACACACACACACACACACACACACACACACACACACACACACATATAAGGGCTGTCTGAAAAGTATCCAGCCATTGTTAATATTAATGTAACAAAACCAGTTACATGGTTGGATACTTTCCGGGCAGCCCCTATATACGTGCGCGCATGTGTGTGTATGTGTGTGTGCACACATATACGTACACACATACATTACGGGCTACTATCCAGCCTTATAAAAGAAAAACACGTCACAACATGGATTAACCTTGAGGATGTAATGCTAAGTAAAATAAGCTAGAAAGACAAATATTGCATGATTCCACTTATATGAGGTATCTAAAACAGTCACATTCATAGCATCAAACAGTAGAATGGTGATTGTTAGGGGCTGTAGGGAGGGGGAAGTAGGGATTTATTAATAAATGGGCATAAAGTTTCAGTCTAGTCAGATGAATAAGTTCTAAAAATCTGCTGTACAAAATTGTACCTGTAGTCAACAATAATATATTGTACATTTAAACATCTATTGAGAGGGTAGATAATCTCATTAAGTGCACTTACTACAATAAAATAAAATTAAATAATAAAAGGAAATAATGGAAACAATATACTGGGGCTAGAGCAAAGAGATGTGAACTTGGGTCCCTCAAGCCGTTGGGAAGCTGCCATACTAGCTCTTTACTGGCTTGCTCTGAACATCTTTTACATCAACAGTAATTCATATTTAACTTGTTTAAGCTGGAGTTTTCATTTTGCTTTCAGCTAATCAACCATACACTCATATGGTATGCAAGAAGAAGGTTCATGCAGTTGAAACTTTGTTTATACAGGATATGCCACATAATATGAGATACTACTTGGATAATTTTAGCATTACTACTATGTGCATGGTTAATGGTAAAATATTCTGATTTTGTGGAAAATAGGAATCTGAAAAGTAGTTGTACTCAGAAGTTCAGAGGTGTTTTAAAATTATCCTTATTTTTAAGGTAATGTATAAAAAATCATGCACTGAGGGCTCAGGTTTTCACTTTATGGTTATTTATAACTTTTTTAAAAAAGTACATCTGTTTGTTAATTATTTGTTACCTTGAATTTTCTCTTTAGTTTCCACATCAATTTTACAGATGATTTCTTTCTTGAAATATTTTATATTTGAAATTATTTCCTTTAGAGCCTTCTTTTATTGGCACCTGCAGCATTTTGATTTTTTTTCTAAATCTCAGGCTCTGAATTCACTTCATTGTTTGCAAACAAAGCATCAGTTCCCCCATGAATGCAGAATTAAAATGATCTGGCTATCCTGAAAATATAGCCTAAGTTCACTAAAATGTTTTTATTAAAACAGATGCCAGAATACAAGTCTACTGAGATGTTGTCACATAATTTTGATTTGTTACCTTCCGTTTAAGTTTCAGATTGTATATACATAGAGCTGAATCTTTAAGTACGTACAAAATCCTAGCTGAATATTTTGGAAGACAGTACAAGCTCATCAAAGATGATTGAGCTGGAGGAAACTGCCTAGATGTTGGTTTTCCACAGATGTACTGAGAATCATTAGTACTAGGTTATGATGAGCTCAAAAACATTTCAACTTTTCAAAATATAAACATCACCAGTAATGGTATGCAAATTGCAGTAATGGCGGTAAAAAGTTTTAGCACCATCATAATATTCCATTTTAAAGTGAAAACATCTGTGCAATACAGTAATTCATTTTCATCAACTGACTTTGCAGAGAATATTCTTTTTCCATAGGAACATCTATTTTGTAATGAGAAACAGCTAAAAATCAAATAAAATGAATGATACCATATTCTATGGTTCTTGTTTCAGAGTTGTCACCATTTCATATTGTTTCTTAAATTTTTCTTTTGTATATGCAAGAGAAAAAAATATTCACACTGCAATTACATGTTGGCTTCTAGAAGAAAGGGGCCAAAGAATCATCTCAGCTCACTTTTGTCCTAGGCAATTAAGATTTTCCTTGCTCAGGCAAAAACACTTGTGGACTCACAGTGTGAGCTCAGCTCAGTTCACCAGCGTTACGTGTTTTACTTCAAAGTTGATATAAAACCATAGTATAAAAAGCAGACTGATTATTTTCCCAGGATATACTCTCCCATATGTGTCCTTCCAAGCCTGTGTATATAGAAGAAGTTTTGGATAGTCTGAATCTTTTATATCTAGCACTTACTTCTGAGATCAAAATTATTGATTAAATAAAGGATAAAATTATCTTTCATTATTACTTTACATAATATTAAGTAAGTTTTGATCCAGGGGTGTGTCTATAAATGCATTTCAAAATTCAGCACTTTATCTTACATGACAACTGATGGAAAAGCATATTTTGGGTGTCTTCCTTATGATTTGCCTGCTGGATCATCAAAAGGAAAACCACTAGGAGAGGTATGTTTACCTATCTCACAAAGCACAGACTGCAGAAGTTAATCCTAAAAGGATCGTGACTGAGGTGGTTTTGGGAACACCTTGTTTCTTTTTTTTTTTTCAAAAAATATGATTTTATTACACATTTCCCTCCCCAAACTTTGGAAACTACTATTAAAATAATAAGAAGTTTTATTACTATACACTGTGGCATTGTGGATAGATTCCTTTAGGTTGCTGCTAGGATGGACGATAATGAGGTGCTGTTTATTTTTTTCTTTAATCTCAACAAAGAAAATTATATGGAAATCACCACTATAATATATTGTATCTTCATTACTACAAGGAACATAGAGTTTAATGAGTGAGAACACTAATCATAAAAATTACGCTTTGGAAAGACAGTAGTCACAACAGTCAATCCTGCTTAAGGAACAGAGACAAGATTCCTTCCTGGAGCGTACTGTATTGGCAGAGATTATAAATTTTACCTTTGTACACGTCATCTTTAATGTTCTGGGCAGGCTGCCACAAGGACTCTTCCATTAAAATCTGAGAAGCAGGAAGATCTTATTACCCTCTATCTTGGGGGTAAAGAAAACAATGGTAAAAATAAATTCAAATTCGCTTTGCCCTTGACTCTGATGTAATAGTGTTGTACTATGGAGAATATGCTTTAAGGAAATCCTTTATTGCAATCTGGTTTCCCAGAAATTTTTAGAGACCATGTTGAAATGCACCATGGCTGGCAGTATAGTGTCCCAGCATTTCTTCCTTATAAGTAAATAGATAGAAGCTTTCACATACGCTAGGATGCAATAGATTATATTAAATTTTGCAACATCCCCATAACATTGAATATTTTTAAATTTTAAAAATATTCTTAAAAATCTATTACTTAAACAAAAGTGGGAAATTTCTTCAATGATTTTTTTTTAAAGGGACAGTTTTGAGTTATATTCTTAGAAGTAAACTAATTGTCTATGGGAAAAAAAAAATCCAGATGTTTTAAAATCTGTAGAAAGCCTGTGGAAAAATAAAACTTATTACAACCTTAGACATGTTAAAAACCACATACATATAGAACTAAAAACAAAATTTTCAATATTAGTGGTTGCTGCTGATTGTTAAAATCTTCTATTTCTAAATTATTATTTTTTATTCCATCCAGAGATAAAGACAAATATTATAATATTAGGACATTTTCTAGAAATGAATACATTTGCAATACTCCTTATGTTTCTATGTACAAAAATAGTTTTGGGAGAATATAAGCAAACTAAAGTATTATGAAAACTGTCTAGATGGGCCCTGTTATTCATTTATTATAATTAGCATGCTTTAAGCAAATTATAGTGAAAAGGTGTTAATTAAAATATGTATTTAGTATAAGTAAAAGTGATGAAACACTGGTACAATATGACACAATATTTAATTTTATTCAAATATTTTTACAAAGTTTAGTTTTATGTTGTCTGGCTGATTTGGCTTGTTAGATGAATTCATAATTAGAAATTGTATTCTTTATTTAGAAATAAACCACTCATTAGGAGATGATGGACTAAATATAACTTCTATTTCTACTTACGAATGATTAATTGCTACAGGAATTAACCCCTCACTGTAAAAACTAGCAAGTTAGATAAAGTATATGAAATAATGGTTTTCTAATTTTAGACAAAAGGCACTACAAAAGCATAATTCTTGAGAAAGGGAAACAAATAAAGTGGATATTACTATTGCCCTGCTTATCAGTTGGAGGTAGATTCCAGTCCACAGCATATGTAGGGAGAACTGAAACACAGCCCAGCAGTCTCACCTAAGCTGAGGCGAAAGCCTCAGAATTCAGGGATACTGAGAGTTTTCAGGGTAAAGTAAGTAGAAGGACAATACGTTACAAAAAGAGAGAGCTCCAGAAATCTTCCACAGGGTTTGCTAACGATGCTAGCTTGGTATTGATGTGCACATGTAAGAGAGGAAACTCTCACAAATGAGCAAGAACCACTAGGAAACACCAGATGAATACTCTGGGAGATCAAACAAGGCTGGGAACAATCTGTGTGTCTACAGTGTAGAAATCTTTGAAATATGTGGGGCACTAGAGGTAGAGTCCTCAGCAATATGCTTTCCCTAAGGGGTTATATTATGCCAATAATAAGGGCTTCTCTGGAACTACAATTAAAAACAAAAACAAACAAAATGCAAGCCTTGAAAAACACATCTAAAAGTAACTGAACTATGAACTACAATAAAACTCAGTACTCTTTAAAGGAATACAACAAACTTCTGCAGCCAACAATGTAAAATTCCAATATTTGGCATCCAAGTAAAAAAAGTCACTATGCAAAAAAGTAGAGATATATAATCTATAACCAGGAGTAAAAACATTAATAATAGCAATCAATAGAAAAACTCAGAAAAGATGAGGATGATGGAATGATTAGATAAAACCTTAAAACAGATATAATAAATATCACAAATATATTAAAAAATATAAAGGAAAGTATATGCAAGATGAGGAGAGAAATAGATATTAAAAAGATCAAATGAATTTATGAAGAAGACCCCAAAGGTAATCACAGAAACAACAAAAATAAATAAATGGGACCTTATCAAATTAAAAAGCTTCTGCACAACCAAGGAAACTATCACAAGAGCAAACAGCCTACAGAATGGGAGAAAATTTTTCCATGTTACACACCCGATAAAGGGTTGATAACTAGAATCTATACAGAACTTAGGAAAATCAGCAAGAAAAAAACAAACAACCCTATCAAAAAGTGGGCAAAGGACATGAACAGAAACTTTTCAAAAGAAGACAGAATAATGGCCAACAAACATATGAAAATGCTCAACATCTCTAATCATCAGGGAAATGCAAATCAAAACCACAATGAGATATCACTTGTCTCCAGTGAGAATGGCCTTTATCAAAAAGTCCCAAAACAATAAATGTTGGTGTGGATGCGGAGAGATAGGAACACTCCTACACTGCTGGTGGGACTGCAAACTAGTACAACCTCTGTGGAAAGCAATATGGAGGTATCTCAAAGAGATGCAAGTAGAACTACCATTTGATCCAGCAATCCCATTATTGGGCATCTACCCAAAAGACCAAAAGACATTCTGTAAAAAAGACATCTGTGCTAGCATGTTTATAGCACCACAATCCACAATTACAAAGATGTGGAAATAACCCAAATGCCCATCAGTGCATGAGCGAATTAATAAAATGTGATACATGTATACCATGGTGTTCTACTCAGCCACAAAAAACAATGGTGATATAACACCTCTTGTATTATCCTGGATAGAGCTGGAATCCATTCTACTAAGTGAAATATCCCAAGAATGGAAAAACAAGCACCACATGTACTCACCATCAAATTGGTATTAACTGATCAACACTTAAGCACACATATAGTAATAGCATTCATCAGGTGTCAGGCAGATGGAAGGGGGGAGGAGGGATGGGTATATACACACCTAATGGGAGCAGTGCGCAATGTCTGGGAGATGAACATGCTTGAAGATCTGACTCGGGTGGGGCAAGGGCAATATATGTTACCTAAACATTTGTATCCCCATATTATGTTGAAATAAAAAAAACTAAAAAATAAATAAATAAATAAATGTTATGTGTTATCCTGGACTGGATTCTGTAATAGAGAAATGGCATTATTGGTGAAACTGGTGAAATCCAGAAGTATTTGGTGTTTAGTTAATGGTAAAAACCCAAAATTGATCTCTTAATTTTGACAAATGTACCAAGGCAATATAAGATTTTAACATTAGGGCAATCTGCATGAAGAGTGGAGAGAGATGCTCTGTACTATCTTTGCAACTTTTCTATAAATCTGAAATTATTCCAAAATAAAAAAAAAGTTTATTTAAAGAAAGGAATATATTTAGGTATATTATTATGAGACACAGGTTATTAGGTCAAAGAGTATTACCAGAGATAAAAAGCTCATTTCTTATTTATAAAGGAGACATTTAATTGAGAGGACATAACAATCCTCACTATTCTCTTGCACTTAGATAGAATTTCACAATGCCTGGAGCAAAACTTGTTAAAAATGACAGGAGAAATAGACAAATCCACAATTATATTCAAAGATTTCAGCGCCCTTAACTTAATAATTGACACGACAGGTGGAAAGAAAATCAATAAGGATGTAGGAGACTTGCATAACACGGTCAAACAACTTTACCAATGAACGAATAACTTTGTGAGGTTTTTAGAATACCGCCTTGCACCTTAATGATGGAAAAAACAGCCAATGCTGAAGAAGCAAAGAGCCTGTATAGAAAAGATGTTGAGTATTGCAGAGTTTGGCTCTACAAGAACCCCAGAGAGAACTTGATACAGTCTCCATGGAATCTGAGTGACAATTGTCTTACCCGATTCATGTCTAAAACACGTTCAGGAAAGAACATGGCTGATGTGGCCTCAGTAGTGGGATAAAAAGCCGAGTTGAGTGAATTACTTCTCTCTGCAGACTAGAAAAGGGCCCTGCAGTTAGAGACCAGGCCAGATTGTTTTAAAAGAATCTCACCCAGACGGGAGAGTTTACAACAGCAGAAAGAAGCTGGAAGTTACTACTGTCCATAAAATCTCAGGTGGAAATGGTCTGAACTAGGTAGCCAGATGAAAAACAGAGCCCCCATTTCCAGGAGGGAAATGTCCAGAAAAATTATGAAGGCACCCCATATCAGAAAGTGTTAGCTTTATACACCATCCATGTTCAGAGGGAGTCAACACCATAATAGCATCTATCGAGGAAATTGTTCTTGCCTCTTGTTCTTCACTGACACACCCATATTTTCTCTAACCACAAAACTATCCCTATTGTCATGCGTTTTACTGCACTTTTTACCAGATTCTGAGAAAAATTGTATAAGCTTTTAACTAGACTCAGATGAGTCTGGCATTTAGTACAAAAAATTATGCCACCCCTTTGCACGCTGCCAGCATGAAATTCCATGCTTGTGTTTATTAGAATAAAATAGATTGGTGAGCTTTGAAAAATATTGTCTTCAATATTCTGAGGTATAAAAATATGCTGAAAAATGATGAAACTTTAAAATCAAAGAAGTGACCAAGTCACCTTTCAAGACATTAGGGAAAATGACTGTGATGACTAGAAAAGGTACACATCTCAGTAACGATGAAGTTGATGAATCTTTAGGTATAAAGACCTCATTTGGCACAAGTTACACCCAGCGGTAGTTGTGTTCTTTTCCATAGATGCCAAGAGAGAGTGGTAGTTCCACATAAGTGTCTTGAGGCTTCATTGATTGTCTTGGGCAAAGAAAGACAGGTGAAATTCATTAAATACTTGTGTGATTACACAGCAAAATTATTCAAAATGAGACCCCATGGTTGCACAGCAGAATACATTTATGACAAGCACACCCTTGAACATGATTACAGTGAAAGCTGTGTCATCTACAGCCATGGTTATCAACATTCGGAAAGAAAACCATTATATACGCGTATGTATACATATGCCCACACATATAAACTCACACATTTACATACTCACACATGTATGTGTATATACTTATAAACATATACACATACGATATAGATATATAACTGTTTAATGCTATCATATGAAACATTAATATGGTAATCATAAACATATGATTAACTCTAAAGACTGTAGGTTTTATACTGTAATGAAATATCAGGAAAATATTCCACCGTGTTTCAACCTTACTCTTAATATCAGAAAATTCTATTTCTAATTAAATTGGTATTTTTTGTATTAAAATCCAGGCTATTTATGCATGTTTATAAAAAATTTCTTTTAAGGTTAAATGATTACAGAGAGAATGTATTTGTGCATCATTGTTTTAGGAAAAAAGTGAAGTGAACAGAGAGTGACTGAACCCAGATTCATGTCCCACCCTTGGCACTTAGTATTAAAATTTTCTATAAATTACCAACCATTACCCTTTTTCTTCATGTATAAGATCTTAGATAAAATAAATTCTCTGTCTCTTCTTTGAAGTTTCATGATTAAAATGTATTCATAAATATACATTGTATTTCCAAGCTCTTTTATGTAATAACTTTGCATATGTAATAACAAAGCTCTTTTATGTAATAACTTTAATATGTGTAAAAAGGAGAAGGGAAGATAATACAAAAAAATCCAAGATAATCTTCTATACTAATATGATGAGAAAATTGGCTATTGATCCCCTGATTCTTTGAATAAATTCATCAAATTGTTAGATTCTCTTATCCTATGTTCATCTCTGAGAGTTCATATTAACACCTAATTATTTGAGTCATGAAGCTCAAAAAACTCTCTCTCAAGTGAATCATTATAGACTTGATGAAAATGCTATTTCTTATGTCTCTGATGCATTTTCTGTATTTCTGTATTGAGAGGTTTGTTTCCTCTTAGAGACTCACCAAATCTTTCCGTATGGATTATGGCCTATGGGATAAGAGCGAGTGGCCACCAGGCTCTCTATGTGCTGGCCGCTGCTTCAGACTTTATTCTTCTCTCTCACTATGTTTTAGCTACACTGTCCATTTAGTTCTTTGATCCCTCCAAGACTACTCCTACCTCAGGGCATTTGCTCGTTTCTTCTCTGCTTGAATATTTCTACAGTAATTCTTTGCACAGGTAACTCCTTCATATCATTCAGGAGTTAAGTTACTTCTCACCTCTTCAAAGAGGATTTTCTTATTATATGATCTAAAGACAGCCTCTTCCACCCCAATCATTGTCCCTTCTGCTACCTTATTTTGCTCTTAGAACTCCTCCTTTTTTTTTTTTTTTTTGAGACAGAGTCTCACTCTGCTGCCCGGGCTAGAGCGATGCCGTGGCATCAGCCTAGCTTACAGCAACCTCAAACTCCTGGGCTCAAGTGATCCTACTGCCTCAGCCTCCCAAGTAGCTGGGACTACAGGCATGTGCCACCATG
>CAUYRT010010162.1:0-23075 GCA_963574885.1 Lepilemur ruficaudatus
GGGATGTTGAAGTCTCTGGCTATTATGGTGTTGTTGTTTATCAGTTTGTTTAGATCAAGTAGAGTTTGCTTTATGAATCTTGGTGCACCTAAATTGGGTGCATACATATTTAGAATTGTTATATCTTCTTGTTGAACTGTACCCTTCACCATTATATAGTGACCTTCTTTGTCTTTTATTACCTTTGTTGATTTAAAGACTAAGTTATCTGAAATCAAAACTGCCACATCAGCCTTATTTTGGCTTCCATTTGCTTGAAATATTGTTTTCCACCTCTTTACCTTTAGTCTAAATGCATCCTTGCAGGTTAAATGTGTTTCCTGAGACAGCAAATACTTGGCTTGTATTTTTTTATCCATTCAGTTAGCCTATGTCTCTGAAGTGGGAGTTCAAGCCATTCACATTTATTGAGAGAATTGATAGGTGGGGCAGATTTCTGTTCATTCTGTTGGGTTGAACTTTGTTGCTTTGTTTTCTCTCTTTTGAGCCATTGTGGTATCTGGCCTTTGATCTTTAGCTTTTGAGTAGTTTTACATTCATGAGTGTTTATTGTGGTGATCCGTGGATAACACTGTTTTGAGTACTTCTTGGAGGGCTGGTCTTGTCCTGGTGAATTCCCTCAGTCTTTGCGAGACAGGATGATTAATGAGTGTAAATATATGGTTCAACAGAAGAAGTTAGACATAGTATTAGATCATTAGGGTGGCTATAGTTTACAACAATCTGTTTTATGTTTCAAAATAGCTAGAAGAGAAGAATTGGAATGGTTCTAGCATAAAGAAAAGACAACTATTTAAGGTGATGGATATCCCAAATACACTGATGTGATCTTTAGAAATTATATAAATGTATTAAATAATCACATGCACCCCAAAACTATGTATATCTATTAGGTATCAATAAAAAATAAATATTTTTTTAAAATGAGCAGAAATCTGAATAGGTCATCAAAGAAGACAATATAGATGGCAAATAAGCATATGAAAAGGTGCTCAATGCCATATGTCATTAGGGAACTGCAAATTAAAACAACCATGAGATACCACTACACACTTATTCGAATGGTCAAAGTCCAAAATGCTGAAAACACCAAATGATGGCAAGAATGTGGAGCAACAGGAACTCTCATTCATGCTGGTGTGAATGCAGAATAGTACAGCCACTTTTCAAGACAGTTTGGTAGTTTCTTTGAAAACTAAACATATTCTGACCATATGATCCAGCAGTATGCTTCTTGGTATTTACCTAAATGATATGAAAACTTAGGTCCACACAGAAACTTGCACACAGATATTTATAGCAACTTGCCAAAACATAGAAGGAATGAAGATGTCCTTTTGTAGGTGAATGTATAAACTGTGGTACGTCCTGACCATGGAGTATTATTTAGCACTAAAAATAAATGAGCTAGCAAGCCACTGAAAGTCATGGAGGAAACTTAAATGCATATTACTAAGTGAAAGGCACCAATCTGAAAAGGCCACTACTGTATGATCCCAACTTTATGAGAGTCTGAGAAAGGGCAAAACTATGGAAACAGTAAAAAGATTAGTGGTTGTCAAGGGTTGGAGAGACGGAGGGATGAATATGCAGATTTTTAGGTAGTGAATAGAATAGAGGATTTTTAGGTAGTGAAACTATTCTGTATGGTACTATAAAGGCGGGTAAATGTCATTACCCATAGAATGCACAAACCCATTAATCCAAACCCACAGAATGTACAACACCAAGAATAATAGATTGTAGTGTAAGCTATGGACTTTGAGTGATAATGAGTGTCAACTGTAAAAAATGTACCATTCTGGTGGAGCAGGTTGATAGTGGGGGGGCTTTGAGTATGTGGGGGCAGAGGGAATATGGGAACTCTATACTTTCCACTCAATTTGCTGTGTACCTAAAACTGCTCTAAAAAAACCCAAGTCTATTAAATCATTTTCTTAAAAAACCAGGTATGTATTATACACATGGTAAAATGCAGTATTTTCCTTTTTTAAAAGTCTTTTGATTTTGATTTGACTAAAATTAAAGAATCTTGTCTTGTACTTAATTTCCTTCAATAGACCACTAGAGGGGAAATTTTGTAAAATAAAACTACATTCAAGGGTCACGTTTTATAACTTATTTCTACTTTTGTATGAATAACAAAGAACTCTTCCCTGAAAAATGTATTCAGTGACTAGTCATTACCTATTAAATTATATTTCTGATATTTAATTTCATATTCAAGCTCTACATAGTCTTGTTCCAGTTAATATTCAAGTCAGCAAACATTTTTTGAATGCCTGTTAGCTTGAGGTATTGGAAAAAAATAGTTGAGTTTAAATTTCAAGGTTTGTTGCCACTTGTTGACGATGTGACCTTGTGTACGTTATTTAACCTCAGAACCACAGTTTCTTCTAGAAAGTGGGATAGGATGATTAGAAATGTAAAATGGAATACAGAATGCATAGGTTTGTATGGCAGATATCTATGGTTATTGTCTGCCTTGCCCACCCCATCAGCCATGTTATTCCCTGTGCTGTCAATCACACGCCATAAGAATAGGCACATGATAAAAGTTGGTAACTTAGAGTAATCTATGGTCCCGGACACATTGACCACAGTAGGAACAGAGCACTTGTTCGGTACTGACAAGGATCTTCAAAGGGCTCTTTTGTAGGAAATGTTGAAACTAAAGCTGTTTCTTGTCCTCGAACCTTCAGATGGAGAGAGCCTCTCTGAAAATAAGGCCTATATAGTGAGAATTTTATCTTTCTCCTGGGCCAAGAAAAGGGCTAGGAATATAATTTTACCACTCCTAAGCTAAGAAGAGAGCTGGGTATATATTAGGCCCATAATAAATATTTGTTGAATGTTTTCAGAATGAATGAAAACGCTTCTCCCTTTTAGAAGGGAACGTTGTTTCAGACAATTGTATTTTTTGAAGAATGAGCCTTCTCCATCTTTTAAAAACAGTGAAAAGATTTTAAGGTGACAATTTTTAGCCCAACTAAAATTTGGGCTCTGGGTTTAATAATATTTGGAGACATTTTCAGATTGGTCATGAAGGATTACTGGGGAAGAACAGAAGAGAATTGGATTTTGGTATAACAGGGAACAGAATACAGGCCAGGAGCATAGGAGATGGGGTGTAGGGAGGAGAAGGTAGCTGTCTTGACAGGCACCTGGTGCTAGGAAAATAGTCCCAGTGGAACTACTGTTAGTGAGGTGCCAAGTATGTAAAGAGAAAACTGTTAAACAGGAAAGAATCAAGTGTCCAGTAGTCCAGTTGAATTGGAGCCTTGAATGGCACAGCTCCCTGTCTCTGTATGAGCGGGGGTGTCCAAATGTCTATCCTGAGGTTGGGCCAATTGATCATCCAGTTTTCATGAGAATAGGAACTCTTCCTTGTCTACTTCAAGAACTCTCTCCTTGCCAGCTAGGAAGATGCCTGTTCTGTTCTACAAGGCTTTGATCTACTGCCATCATGCTACTCCATGAGCATAGCTCCGGGACAACCAGGTTTGAGTTAATGGATAAGCAATTCAGAGTGCCTCAGGCTGGCCTGGTGGGGGATGGACATCTCTGTTACATCCATTGTATAGATGAGAAAACTGAGAATCAAAGCAATCAAATAAACTGCCCAAGATTTTAGCTTGTGTATGACAATCTATGCTTGAATTTGGCTCTTACTCCAAAATCCACATACTTTCCACTTGATCTGGTGACTTTTCTGCTCCTCTGCTAATTCCCAGCGAGGAAGAGAGACCCAGAGCCTGCTGCAAGAGCCTGCAGAGAAAGCCCCTGCAAGAATGGGAAGAGAGAGGAGGTCACTTATCTGACCCTTGTGCTTGGGTGAGGCTACAGCACCTGCAAAGCAGTTACTGGTCCATGCAAAACCAGAGGGATGCTTTGGCCCTAACAATCCCCTCTGCCCAGCAAGATCAGTAAACCTCAAGATTACAAATATGAGGCTCACCATTTGATTTTTTAAAAACTTTATGTTAAGAAATCTGTCTCTGCTTGTCAGCTAAATTATAGGTTCACTGAAGGCAGGAACTTTCTACAGTTTTGTGTCATGCTTTTATTCAGGGCTATATTACACATTAAAACTTATTAATGCTAGTTAATGAGTGCTTTTAAAACTTCTTGAGCTATATGGCCCATAAATTTTTAGAAAATGAAGAACGTTAGTAATGTAAAGAATATTTTACCTCATCATTGTAAGTTGTAACAGTCACAAACATTCCTAATCCAGGAGCGGACTCAAGGTAATCATGTCTGCCTATGTCCCATTGCTGTATCTTGAAAGTCCCTGTTTCAAAAATATACGATAAGACATTATTATAAAATGCAGTAAACAGTAATAGATGATTATTGCTCAATTAAATGAATTTACCCTTCTCAATCTATCTAAGTTACAAACTACTCTTAGTTTGAACAGCTATATTTTGGTGGTTAGGTCAACTAGCGGAATAGGAAAACTTTGGAATAGAGAAGGCTTGCGTTCTTGGTCTGGTCTCACTCTTGTGGACTAAGTGACTTGACAAGTTACTTCACCACTCTAAGCCTCAGTTTCCTATTCAGAAAAATGGGGACAATACTGTTGAAAATAAGCATATGAAAGGTTTCCACTTAGAATGTAAACTCAGATTGTAAACTCCATGTGGGTCAAGACTAAGTAATATAAATCCTAGACCTTTTCCAACATCTCCCCAATAGTTCTCCTGCCTTTAATTTTTTCTTCCCAGAAGATAAACTGGCTAAGGACCTCGGGACTCAAAGCACAGCTCAGCAGTGTGTTACCTGCTCGTTTTCCCCTCCTATATATCCTGGTCTGGGTGCTATAGCAATCTGCCACCCACAACTGCAGAGCAAATTTTTGTAAAAAGAGAACTTGCTCAAGAAAAGCCTAATGTCTGTAACTAAAGGATCTGGAACAGGAAGCCCTGTAAGGTGAAACCCCTTTGGCTATACCTGCCCTACTCCAGATGAACACCATAGAAGAAGCCACACCTCTCCTGATAGATACTGGAGACTATGGGATGGCACGGGTTGATGCCAACTTGCACTAAGCAAGGGACAAGAAAAAGTCAGTGCCTCTCCTCTATACCAGAGAATCGGGGAGGATGGCAGAGAGGAACGAGTTGGAGAAAAAGTTTTTAAATCTGTGTATGAAGTCCTGAGTGTAGCTCTGAGTAGCCCATACATGAGACTGACTGGAATCAATACACATTAACTTGTATTTGGGAGTCTAACTACAGTGTGGAGTGCTGCCCCTGTTTTATGTTGGCCTCCAGGTAACACAGAAGCAGGGCACACCAGAATAGCAGCACAAGTCTCAGATAACTACATAAGCATTGGGATGTGTGTTCTGAATCTGAATGGGTTGACTACCTGCTAAAATAGAATATATTAATTAAATAGGAATCAGAGTCATAACATAATACTCAAAATTCCTAGGTTACAATCCAAAATTGCTCACAATACCAAGAATCAGGAAGATTTCAACTTGAATGAGAAAAGGCATTTGACAGACACTAATACCAACATGATATTGATGTTGGAATTATCTGACAAGAATTTGAAAGTAGCCATCATAAATATGCTTCAATAAGCTGTATTAACACCCTTGAAATAAATGGGAAAATAGTCTCAGCAATAAAATAGAAAATATAAAAAGAACAAAATGGACACATCAGAACAGGATAAATGCAATATTTAACAATAAAATACAAAAAACATTTTAAAAACTCATTATTGAGTGGACTCAATAAAAGAATGGAGATGACAGAGGAAAGAGTCAGCAAAATTGATAAATAGAAATAATCCAGTCTGGAAAATGGAGAGAAAATAGATTTAAACAAAGTCTCATGGGCCTGTGGCACAATAATCAAAGGTCTAGAATCTGTAACACTGGAGCCTCAGAGGAAAGAAGAAAAGGTTCAGGGTTGAAAAAAGATTGGCGGAAATAATGGCTAAAAACTTCCCAGATTTGGTAAAGGACATAAACCTACAGATTCAAAAAGCTTAGTATAACCCAAATAGGATAACTTCCCCCTCATCCATCCCCACATATATCACAATCAAATTTCTCAAAACTAAAGACAAGAAAAAAATCTAAAAAACAGCCAGAGAGAAGTGATGCATTACTGATAAGGCAACAGCACTTTGAATGGCAGCAGATTTCTCACCAGAAACATTGATGCCAGCAGGCAGAGGCTCATTTTTCAAGCAATGAAAGAAAATAATAATCAAATGGAACTCTATATCCATCAAAAATATCTTTGAGGAACGTAGGTGAAACATTCTTAGATCAAGTAAGACTAAGAGAATTTTTTAGCAGAACATCTGCTTTCGAAGAATTACAGAAGCACACGTGCCTGGCTTCTTGCCAGTGTTGTGCTTTCCAGCCTGTTGGAATGGCTGCCCAACAGGCTGCTGCCCTTTATGAGAAATAAAGCTATCCTTTTCCAAAAGAAAATAAAATGTGAAATAAGATAAAAATAGCTAAAGGAAGTTCTTTAAACAGAAAGGATATGATTATGGAAGGAAACGTGGAACACTGGGAATGAAGAAAGAACAACGAAAAGGGTAAATATCTGGGGAAACTATAATAGACTATTATCCTCCTCTATTTTTAAAATCGTTTGACAGTTTAAGAATGTTTAACAGTTGAATGGAGAAATAATAGCATTGTCTGATGTGCTTTCCAATGTATGTAGACACAGTTATATTATAAAGGGGAAGGGCAAAGAGACTTAAATGGTGTTAAGATTTCTAAATTTCTCTTGAGATAGTAAAATACTGATACTAACTAGTAGATTGATAAGTATGTGCATGGTAGTCTCTAGAGCAACTACTAATAAAAAGTATAAAAAGAGATAAAGTGAAAAGCACTATGGGTAAAGCAAAATGGAATATTATAGAATGGTTAAGTGACCCATAGAAAGGCAGAAAATAGAAAATGGGAACAAAAAACAGAAGGAGTAAACAAAAAGAAAACAATAAAATGGCAAACCTAAATCCTGACAGCAATAATTACATTACATATAAATGGTCTAAACAGAGATCAGACAAAGATAGTCAGATTGGATTTTTAAAATGACCCAATTATAATGCAGGCTATAAGAAAATCACTTTGAATATAGTGCTATAGGTAGGTTAAAAGTAAAAGGATGGGGCCGGGCGCAGTGGCTCACGCCTGTAATCCTAGCACTCTGGGAGGCCGAAGTGGGCGGATTGCTCAAGGTCAGGAGTTCGAAACCAGCCTGAGCAAGAGCAAGACCTCGTTTTACTATAAATAGAAAGAAATTAATTGGCCAACTAAAAATATATAGAAAAAATTAGCCAGGCATGGTGGCACATGCTTGTAGTCCCAGCTACTCGGGAGGCTGAGGCAAGAGGATCACTTGAGCCCAGGAGTTTGAGGTTGCTGTGAGCTAGGCTGACACCATGGCACTCTAGCCCGGGCAACAGAGTGAGACTCTGTCTCAAAAAAAAAGACAATGTGGTACTGGAAAAAGAAAAGACGAATAGAACAATGGAATAGAACAGAGAGCCCAGAAATAGACCCACATAAATATAGTCAAATGATCTTTGACAAAGGAGTAAAAGCATTTTAATGGAGCAAGGATAGTTTTTTCAATAAATGGTGCTGGACTATCTGGACAGCAGCAAAACCAAAAAATAATAATCTGGGCAGAACTTACATCCCTCTCAAAAATTAACTCAAAATGGATCATAGATCTAAATGTAAAATGCAAAACTATAAGACTCACAGATGATAAAATAGGAGAAAATCTAGATTACTTTGGCTTTGGTGATGACTGCTTAGCAATGACAACAAAAGAACAATCCATGAAAGAAATCACTGATAAGCCAGACTTTGTTAAAATTAAAAATTGCTCTGTGAAGGACACTGTTAAGGAAATGAGAAGACAAGCCACAGACTGGCTTTGCAAAAGCCAAAATCTTTGCAAAGCACGTATCTGATAAAGAACAAAATATACAAAGAACTGTTAAAACTCAATGATGAGAAAACAACCCAACCAAAATATGGGCAAAAGATCTGAAGAGGCACCTCACCAAAGAAGATACACAGGTGACAAATAGGCATATGAAAAGATATTAAACACCATATATCATTAAAGAATTACAAACTAAAACAATGAGATATTACTACAAACCTATTAGAATAGCCAAAGTCTGAAACACTGACAACAACAGATGGCGGCGAGGATGTGGAGCAACAAGAACTCTCATTCATCCCTGGTAGGAAGGCAAAATAGTGCAGCCACTTAGGAATACCGTTTGGCAGTTTTTTACAAAATTAAATATACTCTTACCATGTCAGCAGCAATTACACTCCTTTGTATTTATCTAAATGAGTTTAAAACATGTTTCTACACAAAAACCTACACATGGATGTTTACAGCAGCCTTACTCATAATTGCCAAACTAACACCAAGATGTCCTTCAATAGGTGACTGAATAAACAAACTGTGGCACATCCATACAAAGGACTATCACTCAGCAATAAAAAGAACTGAATCATCGAGCCACAAAAAGACATGGAGAAAGCTCAAATGCATATTACTTAATGAAAGAAGACAGTGTGAAAAGGTTACATACTGTATAATGCCAACTATATAACATTCCAGAAAAGGAAAACTATGAAGACAGTAAGAAGATAAATGGTTGCCAGGGGTTAGAGGAAAGGGAGCAATGAACAGGCAGTGCACAGAGGATGTTTAAGGCAGTGAAATTATTTTGTATGGTACTATAATGGTAGACACGTGTCATTATATGTTTGTCAAAATCCAGGGAATATACAACACCAAGAGTAAACCCTAATGTAAACTATTAATTTTGGTTAATAATAATGTATCAGAACGGGCCTGGTGGCTCACACCTGGAATCCGAGCACTCTGGGAGGCCAAAGTGGGAGGATGGTTTGAGGCCAGGAGTTCAAGACCAGCCTGAGCAAGAGCTAGACCTTGTCTCTACAATAAATAGAAAATTAGCCACACATGGTGGCATGTGCTGTAGTTTCTACTACTCGAGAGGCTGAGGCAGGAGGATCACTTGAACCCAGGAGTGTGAGGTTGCAGTGAGCTATGACACCACTGCACTCTAGACCAGGTGACAGAGTGAGACTATGTCTCAAATAATAATAATAATAATAATGTATCAGCACTGACCCATCAGTGGTAATAAATGACCACACTAATGTAATAGTAATAGGAGAAGGGTGAGGAGGTATTTGGGAAGTCTGTACTTTGCACTCAATTGTTCTGTAAACCTAAAACTGCCCAAAATAAGTCCATTAAAAAATAATGAGTCCTCAAAATAATTAAAAATAGTATTACCATATGATCCAGAAATTCCACTTGTGTGTGTGTCTATATCCAAAAGAATTGAAAGTAGGGGCTCCAACAAATATTTGTACACTCATGTTCATGGCAGCTTGGTTCACAATAGTGAAAATGTGGAAGTAACCCAAGTGTCCACTGAAGGATGAGTGGACAAACACAATGAGATACAGGCACACAATGGAATATTACTCAGCCTTCAAAAGGAAGGAAATGCTAGTACATGCTACAACAAAGATGAACCTTGATGACATCACGCTAAGTGAAATAAATCAGTCACAAAAGCACAAATGCTGTATGATTCCACTTATATGAGTTACCTAGAATAGGAAATTGATAGAGATTGAAATAGAATGGTGGTTGCCAGGGACTGAGGAGAGGAGGAAAGCGGGAGCTGTTTAATGGATGCAGAGTTTCAGTTTTGCAAGATGAAAAAGTTCTGGAAACAGATGGTGGTGATGGTTGCACAACAAAGTCAAAGTACTCAACACTACTGAACTGTAAACTTAGAAATGGCTAATATGGAAACTTTTATGTTATGTGTATTTTACCACAAATTTTGAAAAAATAATAAGAGTATAAGTAGATATTTGGCATAAATTTGTCTGCTGACAAATTATTCCTGGGGAAAAAAAACCTGACAATGTAGTTATTATTTCTGGGGAGAAGGATTCAGGGCCTGAGCCAGGGAGATTTTTCACACATTTTGAGCTCACAGCACTTTTTAAACACACACATTTCTCAACTTTTCAGTTTAAAAAATGGTGGGATTGTCAACAAATCCATGTCCCTTTCAAACAAAAGCAGGTAGTTCAAAATCAGATAGGTTTTTTTTTAATATATATATACACACACATTTTTCAATTTTTAAATGGAGACCCTATATTTAGGACTTAATACTTTCATTTACATCACTATAAGTGAAACTTTCTCAAAATTTAGAAAAGTCATTTATTCACAAGGACCCACGTTTGCCGTCTTTGGCACATGAAAAGAACAAAGCTTGTTTATCCGTGATATTGTTCCTGTTATTTTTAATGGCAGTGATGGATTTTTGCAAATTCATCCCCACTGTGTCCCCCAGGCTTGTATCCAATAATAATAACAACTAATGTTTATTGAGGGTTTTTTAACTGTTAAGCAGAGTTCAGTTCTTTCACAAATCTCCTTTAACACATCTCTTTAAATATATCTCCTTTCATAATCTAAGAATCCTAGGATCTTGGTGCTACCATGATCTCCATTTTACACATAAGGAAGCTGGTACCTACGGAGGGTAAATAACCTTTCTGGGGCCTTGCTGCATTAGGGTACAATTTTGTAGCAGCTTTGCTGTAAATCCAAAGCCTGTGTGATAAATCATTGCACTGCGCTGCTTCTCATGGTTTTTTAGGGCAGGGATGGATTGAAGCCTATTGCTGCGAAACCCACAAGCAAGCCTCCTGCCCTGCTCATGGCAGCATCCCTAGCAAACTGCATGGCACCTGGCACAAAATACTCAAATGACTAAATAAACTAACTTGACTCACCAGGACCAAGAGCTGTTTACCTGACAGTGCAAATAAGAGGACGACTACAGAGGAACTGAGCTTAAAAACCCCCCTGATGTCCTGAGTAACCGAGAAACTACTGCTGGAAAGCACCCCAGGCACGTCTGGAGGTCCTTTCAACCCCCAGCTACTTGCTCTAAGAAGCAGGACATTCTAACTCCGGTGAGACTTGTATGATCCAACCATGTGTTTGTAAGGTGTGCCCTTAACTCCTTGTCACCAGTGAGTGAGCAATTGCTAATCACCGATCCCCACATGAAGACAAGATGCCTCTTAAAGGAATCACTAGATATTTCAGCAAATGCTGTCAGCATGTTTGACAAAAGTACTCTACATGGAAGGACACACTCATTCCCTGCAGAAGGCTCCAAAGTGGGAATCTCACCTGAAATACGAAGCCTGCTGTCAACCTTGTCCCCCATGGCTTGTTAATAACATGGTGCATCCACCCAGTGTTCTCAAACAAGGATGGACACACACACGGTGGTATGAACACTCAAGTTCTCCTCGAACCCACCACCACCCCCCCTTTCCTCCACTCAACCAGTTCCCTAGTGTCGTCAGTGACTCTTAAAATAAAATTCCCAAAGCAGCAAGTTAAACATGCCAAACACTTCATCAGTGCCATACGGACCTATGCGTTTCTTAAAGTCACAGCTTATAATTGATGTATTCTTTTAAATTATTATTATTATTGATGGCAGACTATCCTGCATGATAATCCTCTTTTGTCTGAGGTCTTTTCCCTGACAAAGACATACTGAAACTCTAACTTATTTAAACAAGTCTATTCATCACTGTCCAGGGAGTTCTGTTCTGATATTTCTAGGAGCGTAGGTTTACTCCTTGTGCCCGTTAGCTTATGAAATGTCAGTGCTGCCAGCCTCCCATTGTCTAATGCAAGACATCCTTACTTTTTCTCACTTCTTCATAGATAGATATAGACATAGATACAGAGAGAGGTCACAAATTCAGAATAGAAAATACATCATTAGTCTGCCATCTACACCTTGTTACTTTTGACTTTAGACCAATAGTTCTCAAGCTTCAGCTCGCATCCGCACCACTGCCGTGGAGACACACCGCTGGGCCCCACCCCAGAAATTCTGATTCAGTAGGTCTGGCTGGGGCAAGTTCCTGGGTGATGTAGATGATGCTGATCCAGAGTTCACACTTTGAAAACACTGCCTGCAAGTAATGGCTTCAAAATCCATCAAAATGGATGACAAGGCTGAGCAGAGAGAATCAAAAGAAACTGGGAAAAGTTCAAAAGCACGTTCAACTGTTGGAAGAACACTGTCTAAACAATAAAAATTACATAGTACTAAACTCACTAAGACAGAAGGGCTTTGTGGTGAATTTTCAAAGTCATCATCATCCTCACAATCGCTGGAGCTCTGCGGACAAGTACTCCTCCGAGTGAGTTTGCCGACTTCTGCTTAACTCGAATCCGATGCAAGGGAAAGCTTCGTGACTTTGTAAGTAAGATGGACAAAACTGTGCATCTTTCTCTGAGCCCTGTGCCTTCTTCCCTGGTCCTCCTTGTTCCTCACAGTTAACTCCTGCCTCTCCTCCTGGCATCTCCACCCACCCAAAGTCTGAGCACCAGAATAGGTTCTTCTTTGCTCACACTGAAACCTGCTCTCAGAAAAGAACAGGTATAAAATGGATGATAGGTTTCAATGTGTGACTCCTCTTAAGAGAAACTGATTTAAAATTCATTGTTTTCTCACCTAATCATAAATGGCATAGATGTTTAAAATTGACACTGGTGTAGAAAATCTGCAACATGTGGTTTTCCTATTCATTGGTCCCCAAAATCTTGAGGGCAGCCCTGTCCAAAAGGACTGTGTAACCAAGTTGCCCTTCCACACCATATAGATACAATTGCTGTCATGAAAGAACATCACATGGAACAGCCAATAAGGCCCCTTTGTCAGGCCTGCAAGGCAGCACAGGCCACAGACTCTGCCTTCAGAGGGTTCCTAATCCGGCTGTGCCTCCAGGGACCTACCAGATTCTTTTGAGGGACAGCTGAGCAGCAGCTCTGACATGCTCACAGTCCTCCAGATGACTACGGGCCTGACACCATGTCCCGATACATTCGTGTCTATACTGCAGCCTACACAGAGGTGATGCCACCTGCATCTTCTTCCAGATCTGAACGCGGTCTTCACTCATGTCACACCAGAAGTCGGGTCGTACTGAGCCCACCCCACGGCCCAGCTCCTCCTCACCCTCTCACACCACCACAGTGGTGCTGGAGGTGAGGACAAGCTCAGGCAACGTGATGAAACATCTTCATCCTGAATACAGTACCCTTTACATCATCTATGTGCTGTAACAACAGGAAGGGCATAAAAGGGCCTGGAGGGGAAACAGAGAAGGAAAAGCGGCAAGAAAGCAACAGGCAAGAGTAATGACGTGGAACGCGGTCCCCAAGCAAAAACACCAAGCCACATACACTGCCCTGGAGCTTGGGAGACAGTGCGTACCCCTGTGTGTGTCATGCCCCAGCTACAGATGAAGTGTTAGAGATGGCGACACAGTCAGAAAGTATTACTACTCTTGTCAACTGTCTAGAGAGTCAGGGGGAAGCAGAAAGTGCTCAAGCAGCTGAGCAAAGACCATCAGCCAGGTGAGCAGAAACCCTCGGCGATGGTGCTGAGGCTGTCCCAGGGATGCCTGAACTTGCACGTCCTTTGGCACAGGCAGGGCCCCAGCACAGCGCGGCAGGAGTTGGACAGCAGAGGGCTCAGGGCTTCACCTGCAGCCTCCTCTCAAGAGCAGAGAGCATCTCTTAAAACTCTTAGGTGACTAAAGATTTTAGAGTGGTCACTTGAGAGCTGAGTACACAGGACAATGGAGTCCAAAAACCTCCACAAGACACAGGAAAGCTGCCTGTAATGCTCTGCCTTCCCTTTCATTGCATCCTGAGCATTTTGAGTGGTTGGCAGAAAGTGAGGGCTGCAGGAGGCCCTGCCAATTGCTTCAGCCATCCCCACTTTATCAGAAGCATAGCTGCGTACTTTGGCACCCACCAAACTGCCCATCTCTCTTGAGTCTAAAATATAGTCCTAGCAAACACGGAGAGACAGTACAATATTTAATTTTTTAAGCTATGAAGTCTTTAGGTGCACATGAAAAAGAATACAAATTCATTCATGCTGTGACTGAAAATCTATTATATGCTGTAAAAAAAAAAAGTACAGAAAAAAGAGAAAACTTTAAATGTAAAATCCTTTAGATTGTAAAACATTGAATGGCTTTGCCCCATAAATATTTCTTAAGATAACATCTCCTTTAGAAATGGCGACTGTAACACGTGCTCACCACAATCTCTGAAACAGTGCAAAGATAATAAGGAAAAAGCTGACCAGCTTTTCTACAGACCCTCTTCTCCGTTTATTCTCATAATCTCACTATGACCAATCTTGACACTCCAGTATTACCCTTATACACCTGTCCCCATTCTCCAAGGAAAACACAGGCATGTAAGAACTTTTGGTTGTTACGTTTTTAGGAAAATTATAGATAGATACATACATGTCTATGTACATGCACACACACATGCACACTCATGCTCTCTCTCTCTCTAATTTTTCTCTTTTAAAACATCATGGGGCTGGGTGCGGTGGCTCATGCCTGTAATCCTAGCACTCTGGGAGGCCGAGGCAGGCAGATCGCTCAAGGTCAGGAGTTCGAAATCAGCCTGAGCAAGAGCGAGACCCCATCTCTACTAAAATAGAAAGAAATTAATTGGCCAACTAAAACTATATAGAAAAAATTAGCCGGGCATGGTGGCACATATCTGTAGTCCCAGCTACTTGGGAGGCTGAGACAGAAGGATTGCTTAAGCCCAGGAGTTTGAGGTTGCTGTGAGCGAGGCTGACACCACGGCACTCACTCTAGCCCAGGCAACAGAGTGAGACTCTGTCTCAAAAAAAAAAAAAAAAAATCATGGACCCCTGTAATACTATGAAATAAAATAAATAATAAATTAAAATTTAAAAATATATTTAAAATAAATATTTTTTGTCATGGACACCCCTCCAGGTCAAGCGACATAACTGAAACTCATCCTTTGAGTAGTTTCATTATATTCCATGGTATGGATGTTCTTGTTGATGGGCCATCAAGTTGTGAGCTTGTTTTCAGGTTTTTACCGTTAAAAACCAATGCAGATATCCACTGTGAATGGCAGAGTAATGACCTCCCCAAATCCTCTCCCCCATAAATCATTGGCACAAACTGTCATAATCAACCTTTCCTAATCTCTGGAAATTAACCAAGGCTTGCAATAATCCAGGGATGCTTTGTTCAAGCAAAACAGCTGAGTCTCAGCAAGAACAGAAGATTTGTGGAATTTTAACTCACCCAATTCCCATCTCCTCCTCCCTGGCTCTTCAGTAGCCTTGAAAACCACAGTGGAAAGCAGCAGCCTGCAGCCTCCGAAGGGGAAAGAAAGGAACTGAGACTTGTTCAAAGCCCTGTTCCCAGAGAATTGTCATTATGTGACTTCTTAGGTGGTTCCCTAAAAGACTCCTCTCATAAGGCTTGTCTTTATTTGACCTGACTCAAATAAAATGCAAACAGTACAAATAGCTTTTTGCTGAGGGGTGGGAGAGAGGTGGCTGTGGAAGATGGATGGGTAGCAATTGTTTCTCATCATGACTCCATGAGGCAGTGGTAAAGGGTGGAGCAAAACACAAGCTAACCAAAAGAGCAGGGTAATGAAATGTCCAGAAGGCTCTGGAAAGCTCTACATATTCCTAGGACTCTAGAAGGCCACAAGTGTGTGCACGGCTATGTACACATCCAGAGATATGAGCATACTCAGAACAAACTTGACAAGTTTCCATGTTTTCACCTCTGGCTGATCTGGAGGCTCTGTGTGAGCAGCAGGTGACGGCTAAGACAGACATGACAACTGCACTGCTGAGTATTAAAGGCATGTCCCAACACACACTGAACCCCTTGGCAAAGACTGGAAAACTTATTGGTTCCAGACATTTAAGGCAATTGCTGTCCCACCATTAGCTGACCACTGAGATAACTGAGCAGAGATGTCAAGGGCCATGAATGACAAAGAATCCAGATTTGATGGAATCTGTTCAGAAAAGGCACTAAACAAATAAACAAACAACAAAAACAACAACAAAATCCTGGGTGAGAAGGAGGAAAGAATTTGACTTACAGAGTTGCTACATTATATTATTTTAAATGTTCATTAAAAAAAATTACAAGCCATGCAAATAAACAATAAATTATGGCCCAGACATAAGGAAAAAAATAATAAAAAGAAACTATATCTGAAGAAGCCTAACATTAGACCTAGTAGAAAAAGACTTTAACTCAGTCATTTTAAATATGGCCAAAAAACTAAAGGCAACCATATCCCAAAAATTAAAGGAAAGTCTAAGAATGATATCTCATGAAATATAGAATACCAACAAGGAGATAGAAATTATTTTTTGAAAAAACCAAATAGCAATTCTGTAATAAAAAAAATATAAAAACTGAAATGAAAATTCACTAGAGAAGCTAACCAGCAGATTTGAGCAGGTAGAAGAAGAAATCAGGACTTTGGAAGATAGGTTAATAGAATAACTTCCAGTATGAGGAACAGAAAGAAAAAAAGAATGAAGAAAAATGAACAGTCTCAAAAGCGTCTAGGACACTATGAATAATATGAACGTATGCATAATGGGAGTCCAAAAAGAAAAGGAGAAAAAGGGACAAAAATTCTTCTTATTTGAAGAAATAATGACCGCAATCATTCCAAATTTGATGAAAAACATTAATCTCCACATTCAAGAAGCTCAATAAACTCCAAGTAGAATAAACACAAAGAAAGTAAGCCCTAGATATATCATAATCAAACCATCAAAAGACAAAGAGAGCATCTTAAAAGCATCAAGAAAGAAGCAACTCATCATATACATGGGCTCCTCAATAATATTAACAGCTAATTTTTCATCAAAAACTGTGGAGTCCATAAGGCAATGGAATGATACATTCAAAATGATGAATGAAAAAGACTGTCAACCAAGAATTATATATAAGAGGATTCAAAAATAAAGGAGAAATTAAGATAAACAAAAAACAAGAGAATCCACTGCTAGCAGACCTGCTTTACAACAAACATTACAAGAAGTCCCTTGGGCTAAAATGAAAGGACTCTAGACAGTAACTCAAATCTACATGAAAAAATAAAGACTACAGGTAAAGGCCACTACTTACATAAATATAAAAAAGAGTATAGATGTATGTTTTTGTTTGTAACTCTTTTTTTGCCTACCTAATTTAAAAGATATTCATAAAACAATATCCATAAACCCATGCTGATGGGCATGCGAAGATATAAATTTATAACAATAACATGACAAAGGAGAGGCAGGTGAATAGAGTTATATAGCAGTGAAGTTTTTATATGCTACTGAAATTATTTGGTATTCATCTGAAGTAGACTGTTATAATTTAGGATGTTGATTGTAATCTCCAGGGCAACAACTAGGAAAACAACTCAAAAAAAAAAATGTAGCTAAAACAATGACATGGGAATTTAAATGGCACACTAGAAATATCTACGTAACACAAAAGAAAGGGTTACTAGTACAATGGAGGAACAAAAAGACATAACATATCAGAAATAGCAAAATGGTAGACATAAATCCTAGCTTATCGTTAAATACATTAAATGTAAATAGATATTAATAAAACAGCTCAATTGAAAGAAAGAGATTGGCTGAATGAATTTTAAAAACATGATCCAAGTATATGTTGTCATATACACCACATATAAGTGCATCACAACATTGTGTGTCAGCCAAGTATATGCTGACACATTTTACATTCAAATATACAAATAGGTTGTAAATAAATGTATGGAAGAAGATATAACATACAACAATAAAAAGAGCTGGGGCATGGTGGCTCATGCCTGTAATCTGAACACTCTGGGAGGCCGAGGTGGGTGGATTGATTGAGCTCAGGAGTTCAAGACCATCCTGAGCAAGAGTGAGATCTCATCTCTACCAAAAATAGAAAAGAAAAAAAAAATCAGCCAAGCATTGTGGTGCACGCCTATAGTCCCAGCAACTCAGGAGGCTGAGGCAGAAGGCTCACTTGAGCCCAAGAGTTGGAGGTTGCAGTGAGGTGCAATGATGCCACTGCACTCTACCCAGGGTGACAGCGAGGACTCTGTCTCAGCAACAAAAAAACAAGGCAACAATAAAAAAAGAGCTACAGTGACTATATCAATATCAGACATTCAAGACAAAAATGTTACTAGAATGAAAGAAGACATTTTATAATGATAAAAGTGTCAATTCATCAAAAATATATAATAATTATAAACATATGTGTATCTAACATATGCACTTATCAACAGAGTCCCCAAAATACATAAAGCAAAAACTGACAAAATTGAAGGGAGAAATAAACAAATCAACAATAATGGTTGGAGACTTCAATACTCTAATTTTAACAGTGGATTTAACAACTAGAGAGAAGGAAATGGTAGAATTAAACAACCCTATGACCTAATGGACATGCATAGAAAATTCCACCCAACAGTAGATAAATACACATTTTTATTCTCAAATGCACACGGAACATTCTCCAGGACAGACCATATGTTAATTCATAAGACAAGTCTCAATACATTTAAAGGAATTGACATCATACAAAATATGTTTTCTGGAAAAAATGAAATAAAATCAGAAATCAATAACAGAAGGAAGTTTGAGGAATTCACAAATATGTAGAAAGAAAATAACACATGCCTAAATAACCAATAAGTCAAAGAATAAATCACAAAGGAAATCTGAAAATACTTTGAGATGAATAAACACAAAACCAAAATATACTAAAACTTACAGGAAGCAGTGAGATCAGTACTTAAACATAAATTTATAGCTGTAAACACTTATGTCAAAAAAATAAAAAGATCTCAAGTCAATAACCTAACCTTGCATCTTAGGAAACTAGAAAGAGGAGAAAAAACTAAAAATAAAGCATAAGGAAGAAAATAATAAAGATTAAAGTGGAAATTAATGAAATAAAGGATAGAAAAATAAGACAAAACAAAAAAAAATATTTCTTTGAAAAAAATCAACAAAATTAACAAACCTTTAGATAGACTGACAAAAATAAAGGAGAGAGAGAGAGAGAGAGGACTCAAATAACAAAAAAAAAAAAAATAAGAATGTAAGAGGGAGCATCACTGCTGAACCCTTTCCTTACACCATATAAAAAATGTTAACTCCATATGGATCATAGGCCTAAATGTAAGACCTAAAACTCTACATCTCTTAGACGAAAACAAAGGAGAAATTTTCATGACCTTGATTAGGCAAATCCTTCTTACCTACAACCCCAAAAGCACAAGTGGCAAAAGAAAAAACCAGATAATTCAACTTCATCAAAATTAAAAACTTTAGTGCTTCTAAAGACACTGTCAAGAGAGTGAAAGGATAGTCCACAGAGTAGGAGACAATATCCATAAATCATGTTCTGATATATATTCTTGTATCCAGAATATATATAATGAAGTCTTACAACTCAACAAAAAGATTAAAAACTCATTTTTTTAAATGGGCAAAGTATTTGAATAGACACTTCTCCAAATATGTACAAATAGCAAATAAATACATAAACTAATATTCAATATCACTAGTCATTACAGAAATGCAAAACCACACTTTACACCCACTGGGATGGCTAGAATCAAAAAGACAAAGACAGCAAGTGTTGGTGAGGATGCAGAGAAAGCAGAACTATCTACATTGCTTGTGGGAATGGAAATTGTACAGCCACTTTGGAAAACAGTTTGTACAGTTCCTCAAAAACAGAGTTAAATATAGAGCTACCATTTAACTGAGCAATTCTACTTCTAGGTATACTCAAAAGAACTGAAAATATATTTCCACACAAAAACCTGCACATGAATGTTCATAGCAGCATAATTTATAATAGCCAACAAGTAGAAACAGCCCAAATGTCTGTCAATTGATATGTAGATAAGCAAAACGTACTACATTCATAAAATGGAGTATTATTTGGCCATGCAAAGAAATGGAGTACTGACACACGCTACAACACGGATGAACCTGAAAACATTATACCAAGTGAAAACAGCCAATTATAAATCACCACATATTGTTTTAGTGCATTTATATGAAATGTCAAATATGGGCAAATCCCTACCAAAAGAAAGCAGACTATTGGTTCCCAGGGGCTGGGGGAAGGAGAGAATGGCAAATGACTGCCTGCCAGTGGGTACTGGGTTTCTTTTTGACATGACGACTGTGTCCTGGAGTTAGATAGTGATGATGGTCGCACCACCTTTGAATACAGTTGATCTTTGAACAACACAGGTTTGAACTGCGTGGGTCCACTTATATGAGGATTTCCTTCCACCTCTGCCGCCCTGGATAAAACAACCCGTCCTCTTCCTCCTCCTCCTTCTCCCCCTCAGCCTGCTCAGCTCGAAGGCGCGAGGATGAAGACCTTTGTGGCGATTCACTTCCATCTCATGAATAGCAAATATATTTTCTCTTCCTTATGACTTTCTTAATAACATTTTCTTTTCTCTAGCTTACTTTATTGTAAGAATACAGCATATAATATATATAACAAACAAAACATATATTAATCGACTGTTTAGGTTATCAGTAAGGCTTCCAGTCAACAGTAGGCTATCAGCAGTTAAGTTTTGGAGGAGTCAAAAATTATATGTGCATTTTCAACTGTGCAGGAACAGTCCCCTAACCCCCTAACCCCCATGTCGTGTTAAGGGTCAATGGTTAATAAAACCACTGAAATGTGCACTCTAAATGGGTGAATTTTATGAAATGTGAACTATAATAAACCTCAACAAAAGGAAAAATGTAGCAATAAACATCTTTGTACATGTATTGTTGCATACTGGAGACTTTCTTTCTCAAGGACAGATTCCCAAATGTGATATTTCTGTGTCAAAGGTCTACTGGGTTTTTCTCCCCCTAAACTTTTAGACATTGCTAGGTTATTTTCCAAAAGTGGTACACTAATTCACACTCACAACAAAAAATGTATTGACAGTTTCATTTCTCTAAATTCTGTCTGTCCCGCTGTTTTAAATATTTGCCAAGAGGATGGGTGAAGACAATACCATTATTATTTAAACTACATTTCCCTCTTTCATTTTCTTCTTTTCATATTTATGTGTAATTTGGATTTCTCCAACTATAAACTGCCAAACTGATTCTTTGTCTATTTTTTTTATCAGGTTGTTTGTCTTTTTCTTAACAATTTATAAGAGCTCTTTATATATTTGAGGTATTAACCCTTTATGTGTCTTATGCATTACACATTTACCCCCTTTTTTGCTTATGGTATCTGTATCTTTAAATGTCCATTTAGACCATTACAATATGGTTTGAGTAATTTGAAAAAAACAAGAAATAACCAAGACTACTTCATACCTCCTCTTTCCTTAAACCCCCATACCCAGCTCTTCACTCTCACTGTTAAAATAGAAGACTTCCATTCTCACTGGAGGTAAGTAACATCTCATTGTGGTTTTGATTTGCATTTCCCTGATGATTAGAGATGTTGAGCATATTTTCATATGTTTGTTGGCCATTAGTCTGTCTTCTTTTGAAAAGTTTCTGTTCATGTCCTTTGCCCACTTTTTGATAGGGTTGTTTGATTTTTTTATTGCTGATTTTCCTGAATTCTATATAGATTGTAGTTATCAGCCCTTTATTGGATGTGTAACATGCAAATATTTTCTCCCATTCCGTAGGTTGTCTGTTTGCTCTCATGATAGTTTCTTTGGCTGTGCAAAAGCTTTTTAATTTGATCAGGTCCCATTTATTTATTTATTTTTGTTGTTGCTGTGATTGCCTTTGCGGTCTTCTTCATGAATTCTTTGCTTAGGCCAATGTCTATAAGAGTTTTTCCAACATTTTCTTCTAGAATTCTTATAATTTCATGAAAACAATAAATACTGGCATGGATGCAAAGAGATAGGAACACTCATACATTGCTGGTGGGACTGCAAACTAGTACAACCTCTGTGGAAAGCAATATGGAGATACAAAGAGCTACAAGTAGAACTACCATTTGATCCAGCAATCCCATTACTGGGCATCTACCCAAAAGAACAAAAGACATTCTATAAAAGAGACATCTGCACTAGAATGTTTATAGCACACAATTCACAATTGCAAAGATGTGGAAACAACCCAAGTGCCCATCAATACATGAATGAATTAATAAAATGTGGTATATGTATATCATGGAGTACTACTCAGCCACAAAGAACTATGGTGATCTAGCACCTCTTGTATTATCCTGGATAGAGCTGGATCCCCATCTTCTAAGTGAAGTATCCCAAGATTTTGGAAAAACAAGCACCACATGTACTCACCATCAAACTGGTATTAACTGATCAACATTTAAATGCACATATAGTAGTAACATTCATTGGGTGTCAGGCAGATGGTGGGGGAAGAGAATGAGTATATATATACATACCTAATGGATGTGGTGCTCATCGTCGGGGGATGGACACGCTTGAAGGTCTGACTCAGGTGGGACAAGTGCAATACACATAACTTAAACATTTGTGCCCCCATAATATGCTGAAATTTAAAAAAAAATTACAAAAAAAATAAATTTTTTATTTATAATAAAAAAATATAGCAGCCTTCCAAAAAGAGGGCCCGTCTCTCCCCACCACCAAATATACTAACCTGCCTGAATCTGTGCCCACCTGTGCTGCCCCTTAAATTCTCAACATGGTCTTTCTTAGAATCCAAGGAGCACTCTCCCCTTTGCATAGTTCCTTGAGATTTGAATTCTAACTTCTGGCTTTGTACCATCAGTTACCATACCCCAAACTTAGGAGGCATCAAAAACACTGGGTGAATTGAATGGACCAGTTAGGGTCAAGACAAGTTAGGGACTGCTCCAAGATATAATAAATCCATTTCCTGAATTAGCAAGACTAGACTTGATGGGGTCTAGTCAAAACTCTACAGCAAGGCCGGGCGCGGTGGCTCACGCCTGTAATCCTAGCACTCTGGGAGGCTGAGGCGGGTGGATAGCTCAAGGTCAGGAGTTCAAGACCAGCCTGAGCAAGAGCGAGACCCCGTCTCTACTATAAATAGAAAGAAATTAA
>CAUYRT010010165.1:0-13194 GCA_963574885.1 Lepilemur ruficaudatus
AGTGGTGGCCAGGGATTCAGATCTGGCCGAAACAGTGTTTAAAATTTACTGTTCAAGTAAGGAGATTTCTCAAAGAACTAAAAATAGAACAACTATTCGGATCCAGCCATCCCACCACTGGGTATCTACCCAAAGGAAAAGGAATCATTGTATCAAAATGATACCTGCACTCAGTCATATATTTGTCACAGCACAATAGTGGCAATAACAAAGATTTGGAATCAACCTAATCGCCCATCAATGGAAGATTGGTAAAGAAAACGTGGTGCCTATACACCATGGAATACTACTCAGCCAGAAAAAGGAATGAAATCCTGTCTTTTGCAGCATCATGGATGGACCTGGAGGCTGTTATTTTAAATGAAATAACTCATGACTCAGAAACAGAAAGTCAAATACTGCATGTCCTCACGTATAAGTGGGAGCTACGTAATGGGTACACGGGGACAAAGAGCATGGGACAATAGACACTGGAGACTTGGAAGGGCAGGAGGGTGGGGGAGTGAGAGGTGAGAAATTACTTGATGGGTACAGTGCACACTGTTTGGGTGATGGCCACACTAACGGCCCAGATTTCACCCCTACACAACACATCCACGTAATGACACTGGACTTGTGCCCCCTAAATCTATATTTAAAAGAATTTACTCTTTGAACCAATCCCAGTATTTAGAAACTGAGGGATGTCATGCAAAATTCGGGCTTTCTGGATCCTCTGGGGAGGGCTGCCTCTCTGGGCCACATAATAGCAGGACTGTGAGGGCCGGAGCCAGGTAAGGCTGTCCCTTCTAGACCCACAAGCGGTCCCCAGTCCCACCTGTGTGGCTCCTGTGGGTGCTCAAGTCTGCAGCCCCTGCTCTAGAGTCTGGCGCTGTGACTTGCAAAACCCAGGTGGGCCCCCCTTTCAGGAGACAAAACTCCCAGGCCTGGCTGGGTTTCCTCCCCTCTCTCTGCCCTTCACCTGATCCAAAAATACAACCCGGAAATTCTGGAGGGAGAAGGCCACATTTGTCCCCCTGAGAAATCAAGGGTGAGAAGATCGAGTCAGACTCTGGACAAAGTTCGAGTTGGGGCCCCGCTGCCCTACTCCAGGATCCCTTTCCAATTTCTCTGGCCTGCAGTTCTTGGGGACTGGAGCAGCCAGCACCCTGGGAGCACCCCTGTCATTTGAAGAGGGCTTGACACAGGAGCACTTTAGAAAGGTGTGGACAGGAGCAGGGAAACTAGCGCCCCATGGCAAGCAAAAGCAGGGACTGCTTCACTACCACCCTAGTCCTGAAGGGGGTGGGAAGAGGGGACAGTTTCCAGAGACACCTGTGTGGAGAGGACCCCTGACAGGAGCTGTCACCTGTGGTCCAGGCATGCAGCCAGCCCAGGGTGACCCTGAGAGAGGGAGCTGGGAGACTAAGTGCCCTAACATCTCTCCCCCTCACTCTATGTCCTGCCAGGGCTCCCCACTGGCCAGACTTAACAGAAGCCAGAGGGTAAGGGATCCAGTAACACAGACATACAGGCCACCTCCTCAGACACACAGCAGGCTGGAGAAGGGTGTCGAGCAGATCCTGGGAACAAATGGCTGACGTCTGGCACAGGGGCCCTGCCTCTCTGTGCCTCGCTCACCTATGGGGGCCGCACTCTTAGACCCCAAGCCAGGGGTCTAACCAAGCCCTGCTAAATGTCCAAAGGCTTAGTTCCACCCCAACAGCTGTAAGTCAGCACTGGGCGCCCAGCACGGGCCCTTCCCCAGCCTCCCTGTGCTGCTCAGGTGGCCTGAGCCTGAGTTTTCTGCTCTATCCTCCAGTGCCCACCTTCCACCTGGAGCCCAGTCGGATACCCCCGGCTCCCTGGACCGGGTGTCCATCAAAGGAAGAGGTCAGCTCCTTGGTCAGCCAGGATGCTTGGAGCGGTCCGTCCCAGGAGCCAGGCCGAGCTGCACCACCCATCGCTCCCGCCTGGTGTCGCCGCAAGCGCGCTGGAGAGGCCGCAGCGCCAGCACACGGGGCGATCGCACGCCCCAGGGCTGTGCCTCGTGGGCAACTGGGCCTCGGCCCACTCCGGCCGCCCGCTGACAGCGGGACCCCAGAGGAGGCTGCCCGCGCCCTCGAATAGATAGGGATGGGCAGGAATAGCCTGAGCCAGTTAACACCCGCTCTGCCAGCAGCTCCGCGGAAGGGGGCGCGCTCCCCTGAAGCTGCGCCCTACCAGCTCCAGATCCCTGATCCCTACAGGGCGGGGCCAGCAGGCCAAGGTATGAGGGCTCTGGGCCCAGTCTGATCCCCTCCACCCGAGGGCAGCCTCTGCACACCCTCTCGCCCCGCGATGCACATGGGTGACGGGTGGGTGTGAGCGAGCCCTAGCCTGATCCAACCTAAGCCCAACCTGGTTCTTCATCCCGCCTCCCCCGGGATCAACACAGCCTGGCCCAGAGCGGCAACTATGAACTGGAAAGCAGGGCGCTGCCAGGGCCACCTCTTTCTTGGCCTGGACATAGTCTACCTGGGCAGGGAGGTTCCTTTAGCTGGGGTGGTCAGGGAGGAGACCCTTGAGATCATGTGAATGCCAGCAAGAAACCAAGCTGGTGACGATGAGGCATGAGAGAACTTCCAGGGACAGGGCCAGCCAGGACAAAGGGCCTACGGCTGGGAGCAGGCTGCTGTGTGGCGGGAGTCCAGGGAAACAGGGCAGGAGCAGTCAGGTGTGCACTTGGAGGGCAGTGGGTCCATGTCACCTCCAGGTGTCATTGACACAGGGGAGCCCTGTCCTGACAAATCCCAATTCCAGAGCAGCTTCCCGCAGCAGAGCCCCAGGGTGAGGTGCTTGCCCCATGGCTGGCAGTGGCCCCCAGTAAGCGGAAGCTCCTGTTATTATAACCAAAGTCAGGCATTAGGGGAGGGGTCTTCTCTTTAAAAGTTCTCTTGATGAACTTTTGGGAATATCTTGACATTAGAATTGGCACCTCCAGCAGGCCGGAGACCCAGGAGTGATGCTGATGGCTCTCTTTCCCTTGCACCTTCTGTGTCCCTCCTTGACACCTCCTTCCCTGTCCATCAGGCAACTGGCTCTACCTGTGGCCATCCCCACCATGGCCACCAGGCCAAGCCACCACCACCTCTAGTCTGCCTGCTCCCCTGCTCCTGCTCTGGCACCCAGTCCTTTCCCACATGGAGCAGGGGCCATCGGACCATGTCGGTATCCTGCTGACAGCCCTTCAGTGATGCTGCCGATGCACCTGAGAACGCTCCAGCCCTGAGCTGGCACCTCTCCCCGGGCCCTCCCCCTTCTCAAGCTCCAGGCCTCAGTGCTGGCCGTGGAGAGCTGTTTCAGAAGTGAGCTGCCAGGATGAAGGGAAGCTGATGACTCACAGGCCAGCAGGAAGGAGTCATCCTGGCCTGGGCTTCTAGGGTAGTGGCCGTGGGACCAGAGGGAGAGGAGTCGACTGAGATCCCGTCAGTCTGAAAAGTCACTTCCCTCTGAGCTTTGGTTTCCTGCTATGGAAACACGGTTCCTGCTCCAGGGCACCTTTACAAGCAGCAATCCTCACATTTAGGGTCACGGGCTCCTCACCAGTGCTCTGACTCCTGTGGGTTGCTTCTTCCTGGGAATGACCCACTAACAAGGACCACTTCTTGGGGTGAGGATCAGGGCTGTGGTCTTTGGCTTCTGGAACTCTGGCCCTCAAGCCCTGACTTTGACCAACAGGACCCACCACCTGCCCTTGAAGAGACTCCCAGAAGCTCCACCCCACACTTCTGATTACATCTCATTGGCCAGAACTTAGTCACATGGCCACATGCAGCTGCAAGGGATGCTGGGAAATGTTGTCTTTTAATCAGAGCACCTTTGAAAGCAGCTAAGGCTCTGGGACTGAGGAGGAAGGACTCTCCACCCCATGCCCACACCTGAAGGGTCACCTTACACCCCTGCCTCACCCTCCAGTCAGGTCCCCAGCTCTGCCTGTGCTTGGCACCCCTGTTTCCCCTCTGAATGTTCTGCTTTTCCTGCATAGAGCTAAGGAACAGGCCATAGGAGTGCAGTGGGCAGGGCCCCCTTGGGTGCTAGAAACTGACACCCAGTTGAAGACATGTCAGGTGAAAGGGGAACTTTATGGAGGCCTGAGGAACTGGGAAGCCAGGGGATGGTCTGGACCAGAGGCAGTGTTGGCTTCCAACAACTCCAGGGCCACATCTTGGGGCAGCAGGATGGCTGTTGCAGGTCCAGGGCTACTTCCAGGTTCAAGTCCCCCCAGAAAAAGCCTTGGCCTTTGCCCAGCGGCACGTGAAAAAGTCCTAAGTTTCACTCTGATTGGATCAGCTAATGGGGCTTGACTTTTGGTGGTGTGTCCATCCCCAAACCATCACAGTGGCCTGGCCTAGGAGCCCCACGAGGCCATCTCTCAGGATAGAGGACTGGTCACATGATTCGGGCTGGGCTTCAGGCCAGGTGTTCCCACCCTCTCTTCCTGAAGATGGGATCCCCTCTGAGATCTCCAGCCAAGGGCTCTGCCGGGCTTCTCCAACTTTAGTGTGTACGTGAATCCCCTGGGGAGTGTGTGGACATGCAGCTTCCGATTCCGTGTGTGGGGCTGGGGTGGCACTTGAGATTCTGCATTTCCAATCAGTTCCCAGGTGATGCGGATGCTGCCTCTCCAGGAACCACACTTTGAGCACCCAGGATTCTGACCGGCGCTGTTCAGGTGAAATATTATATAATACAAGCCACACATGTAATATGACATTTCCTAGTTGCCACATTGAAAAGGTAAAAATTAATAACATTTTATTTAATCTAATTTATCCCAAATAGTATCATTTCAATATATAATCAATATAAAATACTGAGATATTGTATATTTTTTCTGTAATAAATCTTTGAAATCTGGCTTGTTTTACACTTACAGCACAACTTTTTCTTACAGAAATTTCAGTAAGCTAGAGAGATTTTGTAACGTATGTTCTTCACGCATGTAAATACATCAAGGCATCTCGCCATGTTGGTAAGTACAGGTCTATATCCATTACTCACTCATTGTACATTGATTCAACAAATATTAAGTGCTTACTGTGTGCCAGGCACTGTGCTAGGATCTGGGTTTACACTGGGGAATAAAACAGTTATAGTCCAACTGGGGAAAAAGATAAACCAAGAATCACACTGTATACAGAGCATTGCCAATGTGATGAGGTCTTGGAAGTCCCACGTTACTGGAGGATTTGATTTGGTCAGGGAGGGATCTCCCAGGGAAGTGATGACTGGGCTGGCGTTGGAAGAGTGAGTGGTAGTTACCCATGTAAGGAGGGGCTGGGAGAGCGTTCCAGGCAGCAGGCACAGCGCTCAGGGCTGCAGGCTGGAGGGAGGGAGTGCTGCAGAGAGCAAGGGGAGGGGGTGCAGAGGTGGCTGCGCGTGCACATGCAGCACAGCTGACTTACCCATCCCCAGTGGATGGGCATGTGGCTTGTTCCCAACATTTGGTGTCACGAGCAGCACTGAAATGAACATCCCGATGCAGACAACTCTGCAACTTTCCTAGTATGGCCTCCTAGCTGCAGGCATGGACTTTCCTCTGGGTGGGTCTTGAGAGTCGTTGAGGCAAAATCCCAACCTGGATCTACTCCCTGCCAGCCCCTCCCAGAAGCAGCCACCCCAACTCTGTGCCTTTCTCTGCTCCAGTCCACATCAGAGGTATCAGCTCAGGTTGGCCAAGGACAGCCTGGGACAGGGACCAAAGCTGTTCTGAAGACAGAAAGGATGAAGGCAGCTGAGGTTTCCCACTGGTGGGAGGGGTGGTCCTCGCTATCCTGCACCTACCTCACTGGGCCTGGGACCCCAGAGGCCTCCGACCCATCTCTGCCCTCCCAGAGCTCACTGTCCAGTGTGGAGACAGCTGAGGTGCACACCAGGGCCAGAGTGGGGACAGTCCTGGGCAAGCTCAGACAAGGCCCCACTCAGTGGAGAGGAGGGGATGACCAGGGAGGACACCCTGGAAGAGGCGTCCTGGATTGGGGAGGGCTCAGGCATCTTGAAGGAGTAGTAAGAGGGAAAGAGGACAGTGTTCTCAAAAGAGGGAAGAGCACATGCAAAGAGGAACAGGCAGAGAACCAGGAACTGTGTGTGTGCTGGGTGCCAGTGGTGGCAGGAAGGGCAAGGCTGAGGTCAGGAGAGCGTTGAGGCTGTGTGGCCGGGTGGGCTTTCCGCAGGTCTGTGGCAGACATTAAAGTGAGTAAAGGGAGGGGCTGGACTAGGCCACAGGAGCCAGAAGCCTGTGTTTCAATCCTGACTCTGCTTCTCATAAGCTGTGTGACCACAAGCAAGTTGCCTGACCTCTCTGTGCCTCTGTTTCCTCACCTAGGACATGGAGATAATAGTAGCAGCTCCATCATTTGGGTTGATTTGAGGATTCAATGAGTTAATTCATGGAAAGGACTTGGAAGAATACCTGGCCAGTGGACAGAAAGTACTCAGTAAAGAAAAGCTGCCATTATCATTACTGTTAATGCTGCTGTTGTTTCCAAGATTATCATCATCTCTATGGCATCTACTACCTTCATGGACATTCTGTGTTCTTCTTAATCTTTTCTGTTAAATTGATTTATTTTGAACTTGGCTTTGTCCTAAGCAATCATATCCACAAAATCACAAGTTTTCCAACTTGTCAAAATTTTTTTCTAATCCCCATTGAAACAAACCCGTAACCATTAACCTCAGAAAAGTGGTGTCCATGGGCCATCCAGTGACACTGTACCTCTGCAGTGGTACATGGACCACCTGCAGGGAAACCCTGGCTCCTGCCCTTGGCCTTGTGCTCTTAGAGACCCCTCTGCAGCCCAGCCTCATCTGCTGCCAGAAACTACCCCTTCCTGTGCCTTCTCCCCTCCCACCCCAGCCCATCATGCTGCGGTGTAGTGAACACAACTGCCCATGTGCACGCAGCACAGTACAGCATAGGAAGGGCCAGCTGGGGACCTCAGGTAGGTCACTCACCTTTCTGAGCCTCAGTTTCTTTGGCTGCAGGGTGGGCACATCAAAACCTCTCTTGCAGCGGCGCTGGCATTTTAGTGGAGGTGTGGAAAAGGCAAGACATAAGATTGTGTCAGGGGCCGTGCTAGGTGTCCTGAGAAACATAAAGTCATAGGATAGAGGATGGGGGGACCCTCCTTCCATCTGGTGCTCAGGGAAAACTCTTTTCTGCAGCAGTGAAGTATGAGTCGGTATCTCGGTGTCAAGGAGTCAGCAGGGCAGGTGGGTGTGGTCCCGGCCAAAGGAACAGCATGTGCAAAGGCCCAGAGGTGGGGAAGCTGTCAGTGTGATTCCGGAACAGCAAAGGGGCGGTGTGGCTGAAACGGGCTTGCCAGATTGGCAGATTGAACAAATAAAAACACAGGGCGCCCAGTTACATTGGCATTTCAGATAAACAACGAATGACTTTTTTAGTGCAAGTACGTCCCAGAAGTTGCACTAAAAGTCATTCGGTGGTTATCTGAAATTCTGATGTAACTGGGCACCCTGTGTTTTATCTGGCAGCCCTAGGTTGTGGAGGGGAGAGTGGGGGGAGATGAGTCAGTTACAAAACAGGGCCTGTCAGGTCTGGGCAGGTGGCAGGATTTTATTCTAAGGGTCTCAGTCAACAGGGGCCAAGCCCTCCCACGTCTTGCCTGGTCCACATGCTCCTGGGTGGGTGATCTTTGCCTAACAGGGGAGTGTCTGTCAAGGGCCCCAGGATAAGCAACACCTACGCTAAAAAGAACCCTCCAACAGATGACTCATCCCAAGCAACAGGCAAGAGAGCCGGGGCTGCTCCATGCTCGTAGGAGGCAAAAACGTCCCTTAAAGAAATGAAGGGGAAGGGGAGGGGGACGGCAGTAGTAGCGAGTGATGTTAAAATTAGAATAATTGTGTTCTCTTAATTAGAAATGAAGTAGGTGCCACATGAATCCGTAATGGGTTTCCTTGCAGACTTCTGGAAGGGGGAGGCCCAGGGTCAGCCGTGTGAATATTCATGAGGAGCCAGGGATGGTCCCTGGGGACACTGGCTTGCTGCCTGCAGGAGGGGCATGGTGCAGCCATCTGGGTGCTAATGCCTGCTCTGCCACCAGCTGAATCTCTATGTGACTTCAGGCCTGCCTGGCCTTCTCTGGGCCTCAGTTTCCCCATGTATGCAAAGAGGGACCCTGCCCCCAGGGAGATGGAGGGAGAGATCAAGTGCAGGACAGGACATCAACAGGTAAGGGCCGGGGGAAGGTCAGGGGCCCCTCACCTGGGCTCTGCCAGCTTCACAGACTCATTAGCGCTCGTTGAATGAATGAATGAGGGCTCTTTGGCAAACCCTTCCTTTCTGTGGGCAGAGCTATTTTAAGACTTCTGTGCCAGGTTCTGGTTTGGCATTTCCATACCACATCACATCAAACACATTAAAAGGCACCCACATGCCTCATTAAATAAAATTTATGTGTAACTCTACAGGTGAGGAGTTGAGATGCATTTGACTAGTTAACTAATGTTATGTTCTGTGGGCATTTCATTAAACATTTATTCATTTTGACATGTCAGTGTGCTTTTCTCCCTTCTCTCCCCCATTCCCCATCTCACATATGTCCTCGGACCCCTGCCGAGCTCCTGGCTGTGAGGCTATGCCTGAGGGTGTGAGGGAGGAGCCTCGTCTCCAGCCCCGATCTTCCCATCTGCAGAAGGGGCAGGTTGCACAGAGTGGCCCTGCAGGGCCCCTCCGCTCTGTGTGACTGGCACCTACAGTGCATGCTGCGGGTGACGGGGCCCCTGCTAGGGAGGAGGCAGGCAGGTGGGGAGGCTGCCACGACAGGCCAGTGCTGTGTTGAATGTTCGTGTCCTTCCACAATTTATATGTTGGAACTTAAAGCCCAAGGCAATGGTATTATATTAAGAGGTGGGGCCTTCGGGAGGTGATTATCTCTGCCCTGGTGATGGGATTAATACCCTCATAAAACAGGCTTCAGAGAACTTCCAGGCCCTTCCATCTCTTCTGCCACTCAAGGACACAGCATTGGTCCTTCCCACCTTTGCCAGGTGGGGACAGAGCACAAGGCTCCATCTTGGCAGCAGAGAGCAGCCTTCAAGACACGGAATATGCCATGTTACCTAATTTAATTTCATGGCTTCCAACATCCCTTGGCAGTAGACATTATTATCCCATTTTGCAGATGGGGCAGAGACTTGTGAGGGGGTTAGGACAAGCCCTGTGGAGACAAAGTCCCTGGCATGGTTTCAGGAGATGTGCCCAGAAGCACAGTAAATAACATGGGGTGGCAGGGAGAGGAAGTTCCCCCCCTTTTTCATTTCTCTTGCTATCCTTCTGCTTATACAAAGGAGAAGGTCTCAGGTAGGTGCTGATAAGTCTTTAACACCTTGTTAACACTTGCAAATCTCCCTTTTTAACACAGACAGAACAGCCTCAAACTCAGTTTAGAATGACAACAATTTCTAACTAAAAACATTTTTCCATTCCATTTCATTTTTTGGGTCACCTTCAATTCACGGCAAGTGACAAAGTTTCATTATAGACTAAACATATTTTGGTAAGAAAACTTTTAAGCTATTGTCCAAAAAAGAAAGTAAAAAGTCAAAATATGTGCTTAGAGTGTACCCACTCATTGCAGAGTTTATGAAGTCAGTATTTTAATGACAACATTTGGGGTTACACTGGGGAGATCTGGCATTAACATGCTGTGTGTCCTTAAACAAATCACTCTCCCTCTTTGGGCTTCAATTTTCCCATTTGTAAGTAAGGGATTGTTAGCCCAGACAGCTGCAGCTAACGATCTAACTTTGATGCCTCCTTTCTCTGATCATGTTCCCTTTGTTTTAAGGAAAGTTCAGAGTTTTCTATATAGGTCCAACAGAGAACAGGCCAAAGACACTTAAACAGGGCTCAGTCCTGATGTTATTTATGCCCTGTGTACTGGAAAGAAAAAAAAAAAAATCGCAGCCCAACCGCCCCCTGCAAACTCCTTATGCAAAAGGAAGGTCAAGACTGAAGGCTGAGTCAAGCAATACCCCCTTCCAAAGGAACAGCTGTTCCTAACTATGTGCATTATTAGCCAGATCCCCCAGGGAGAGGTAAAAGGCCTCTGGCCTCTACAAAAACTGCCCCAAAGATCATTAATGAGGAAATTCCTTGCTGGACTTTCATAAGCAAGAACATGCAAATTGTAACTTTAGCTCTGCAGGCTAAGTCTAGCTCCTGAAGCTGAAGTCTGTTCATTCCACACTAATAATGTTGGTTACAAGTTCCTCTTTCCAGGTGCAGAAAAGAGACAAGACAAGATCCATCATTCTTCCACCTGGGAGAGACATGGACATAATTGATTCTTCCTTTTCTCCCTTTTTCTGTTCAAACATTCCCCTTATCTTATGTAAAATGTAGATTTCCTGAGCCTCACAAGAATGTAACTATTTGCCTACCTGCCCATCCCCTCCTCCTCTTTCTTTCCATGTGCCTCTCCCCTTAAATACTGACGTTCCCAAATCCCTCTATGGAGAAAACAGTCACAGCTGCATCTGTGGCTTGTGTTTTTCCTAGTCACGTCCTCAATCTTGGGCGTAATAAACCTCCACTGATTGAGATCTTCGCCTCAGTCATTCACTTTTGGTTGTCAGTACATGGGCTCTGGGAGCTTGGCACTGGGGACAGAAGGTGCCAGGAGGGGCTGCAGCCCCCCAGAGGACTGTGTGCAGCTGTTCTCAGAGTCTCCGAAAGCAGCAGCCGTGTAGCCAGTTACCTCCTCCTGCAAGGTGAGCTAACTGAGGAATGAGCATCCTTCTGATTTACAGCCAGGAGGTGATTGACAAGGGATTGCAATAACCAACCTGTCCCATCTGGAGTAACCAAAGATGCTCCTCAGCCACCCAGAGAGCAGGGAGCCCGATGGTGAGCCCTGAGGATGAAAGGCCTAGAGCATCAGGACAGGTGAGGTCACATGGAATGGGGAGGAGTTGACAGGCAGGACTCCAACCCTGAGGGAGCTCTTGAGATGCTTCACCTCTTGTCAGCACACATAGCAGGCTTCACAAACACCTGTCTAAGAGTCTCTGCCTTTTAATAGGTGAGTTGAAGACACTGACATTTATTATAGTTGTTGGTCTATTTGGACCTATTCAGCCATCTTACTTTATATTTTCAATTAATCATGACTTCATTTTGTTCCATTTTTAAATTAATTAAATTGTCTTTGCTCCACTTTTTTCCCCTCTGAACTTTATCAAGGCTGTAGAATCAGTTTCCTTCCCACCTCTAGCCCATTGTTATTTTGTAAAAAGGCAAAATACCCGAGGAGGCACCCACTGTTAGCATCATCTGGCGTGTATCCTGGAAATAGTCTATACATATTCAAGCACGTGATTCTGCATATTCCTTCAGATTTTTACACTACTGAGAACATCCCATATTCACTCTTCTATGCCTGGCTTTTGACGCTTTGCCCTGAGTGTCACCCTCACCAGTCCATAGAGAGCCTCCCCAATCTCATTTAAGGCTGCAGAGGTTCCACAGAAGGGATTTTCCGTGGTTCCTCTGAGCATGTGAGTGAGCATATATGTGGAATAAGTTCTTAAAATTGCAATTGTCAGGTCTAAGGGTGTGCGCACTTGAAATCCAGTTCCAGATTCTCTGGTTGTTCCATGAGGAGCTTGTGTCAATTGTCACCCCAGCAATGCCTGCGTGTTAGTTTGTATTCTCCCATATCCTGACCAAACAGGTGACGACCACCTTCGAGAACCAGCAGGATGAAGTGCCTTAAGAGCCAGAAGGAGCTCCTGAGCGGGCTGGGGAGTCACGGAGAGCTGCTGGGTCTTGTAGGATGGCTAGGAGTTTGCTAGTCTAGAGAGTGTGGGGAGCCAGTGTCTGGGAGAAGGAGCAGCACGTGCAAAACTGCAAAGGTGTGAGAGCACGTGGTATGTCCAAGCAAGAAAATTTAGAAAGTGGAGACGAGGGAACACGGATGCCCAATGACAAAGGGCAGTGTCAGCTGGGCCCTGCAACCTCGTCTTCTGGCTGCCCTCTGTGATCAGGTATGAAGGCAGTTGTCACTGCGGGGTGAGGTTTTGTGGAACAATCAATAAACTACTAGAAGTGGTGCAGGGTGGAACATGCTCCAGGCCTAGAATTCAGGGTCATGACCCCATCCTGCCCCTAATATACTGAATGACTTTGGGCAAGTCACTCCCCTCTGTGGTCTCAAGTTCCTCAGAGGACGTCCTACGACTTCACACCCTGTTTGTAGGAGGGGCCCCTGGGAGAAATGGGACAAATGGCTGCACCAAGCAGGGGCTTAGCAGGCAGTCATTGTCCCGCGATTAGGAGTCTCCAGCTCTCACCTCGCTCATCTTTTTTGCTACCCACATTTGGGGTCCTCCGCTTTCTGCCCATGCCCCATCACGATGTCATGGGACTGTGTTCTACACAGAGTCTACCGCGAGACTCAATTTCCTAAGCACAAGAGTCAGTTTCAGTAAGGCTGATCACTCCTTCAGGTGGACGGGGCAGAGCTCCGTGGCCCACTGTCCTGTGGGGGCAGGTGAACATGGCCACACAAGCACCTAATATCAGCAACAACAGTAGAGGGGGTCTGATGGTGGCATCGGGGCCAATTACCGCTGCGGGACTCTACGCTGCCTCCAAGGATCCAGGCAGGCTGGAGTGTCCTGAGGGTGAACACTTCCCTCATCCCTCCATCTTACTTCCCAGCTTCAAGCCAGGCTAGGTGGTTGGGGACAGGTGCAGGAAGTGACACATGTGCCCTTGACATATGAGTCATCCCTTCCTGAGCCCCTGTGTGTGCCCAGCACGTGGCCCTGCGTCCAGGTCTCCCTGGCCCTGGGGAGCATATCCTGGGCAGGCCAAGCCAGACCCCTGCCCAATCCTGGTGCTGGTCTCTGACGTCCACTGTGTAGCTGGGGGGGTCTGCCTCAAGTGGGGGGCGGCCCAGAGGCAGGCAGGCCCCTTTGAGCTGGAGGGGGAGGAGGGCAAGGGCTTCTGTGGCTTCACGCTGCTGCCCCTCTGCTCCGGCCTCCCCTGCCATCCTCCTGCCGGCTCTGGTCCCTCCTCACTCTCCTGGTTCCTGTCTGCCTCCCTTCTCTCCTGCTCACCCACCGCCGGGACCCCAGCAGCCAGAAAAACAGCAGACGCCCAACAAGCGGCCCTGGGAGAGCCTTCGGAAAGCCCACGGG